>SMLS01051323.1:0-10372 GCA_004785975.1 Popillia japonica
AAAAAAAAGTTTATACTAGAAAGTGCTCGTTCAACTTGCTATTTATGTTTCTAGGTTTCTTACGTTGCCTGCCACTGTAGACCCATTACTAAAGTTACGTCTTGAGTTTCCTCGTTGCACTTAATTTTATACTTTTAGTTCTTAGGTACCTACATATTTTAGAGGAAATTTATTTCATCATAAATTTTACTCATTCTCCCTAGTCTTACGCTTCACTCTTGTTTTAGTATCTATTTCTAGAATTTTACTTTTCTTTGAAAACAAATTTTCAAGCTATGTGGGTTTTCCTGGCACATTTAGATACTGACTAATATATTTGCTGGATAAAAACAAATGGTAATACATGTTACTGGCTAAGAAAAAACCCCTTTTGAAAGATCGGACAGAAAATGTATTCCGAAGATTGTTTAAATTGCCGTTGTTGGTTATTTACGTGGTTATTGCAACATTTCTCAAATTGCAGTTACAAAAACTTGTAATCTTACGATTAGTAAATGTATGTACATAAGGTAGATACGTTGCGATAAAGTACATAAAAGCAAGTGTGAACACGTTGATGGAATAAATTTAATTTCTTTGTAGTCTGTTGCCAAGTTTACTAGGCACATACTAGGTCCAATATGCAAAGAAGACTCCATAGATAAAATACAAAGTAGAGCGGAAGCGCTTATGTAATTAGTTGGCGGAAAGTCAGTTCGTTCCTTATACTTCTTTAGTCACGTACTATCATGATAGTAACAGCTAAGATATGGACCATTACTTGTGGCAGATGATAAAAGTCGTTAGTAGAAAACTATTATTTATACATACATATATTAGACTAAAAAGTTTAGCCCATAAATAAATGTAGTTAGATTAATAGAAATGATTTACAGTTCACATTATGTAGTCTGTTGTCAATAACATGCAGATGACACATATAATCTTTTCAGAACCACTCGAACAAAGAGTTTTTATTATTGACATTAGCGTCTGTATAGACAGATTGATAACGATATTCCTAATGAATTTATTTCTTAATCTAGCAACCAGCAACCCTAAAAAGTGTTTCTCCAATGTTTGCTTACTCGCAACATCCATATATCGCACACTATCAGCACCTTTGCGATAGTCTTAATCATTCAGAAACGGACCACATGATTCTATAGAAACACAATCCACCGCTACTCATTCACACATACAGGTTGTTCTCACATACATCTCAAAAATTTTAACCGTCGAATCTTGATAATATGTAGAATATTTTTTGAAAAAGAATTTTTTACAAAAGTTGTCGTATAAGCGTGAAAAAAAATAGTAAAGTTTTGGGCAAATGTTTTTCGTTCGGTCCGTACGAAACAAGAAATGCACAACATGACATTCAAAACTTATCAAGCGATGTTTGTCAACAAATGGGCAAGGTCGCCGTATGTTGGATAAAGGGTCTGTGTAGGTAACTGGCAACATCTGATACTGTTTACATTTAAGAATGCTGAAAATGCACGTCTCAATTACATCGGCTATGTGTCGTAGTATTATTTTGTCAGCGCATGGTTAAAGTTCGTATTTTCGTTCGTAACTTTTAACAGTGTTGGCGTTACTTGAAGAAAGTTATTGTTTTTTATGATCATGGCTTTTCCTAATTATGAACTGGTAGACATGCTGTTAATTTACGGAGAGTGTGAACAGAATAGTGCACGCGCCCGTAGAAGATACATGCAATTATTTCCAAATAGACGTCTGCCCGGGCCCGCGACTTTTGTACGAGTTGTTCAACGATTGCGAGACACAGGTCGAATCCAACCTCGAGTACCGGAAGGTCCAGGTAGAAGTGCGCGAATAAAAAATGCCGAAATTGTCGAAGCAATTGACAATAACCCTACACTTAGCACAAGAGAACTTACTAGACTCGTCCATGTCTTCAATTCCGTTGTCTGGAGAACGTTACGCGAAAATCAGTTGTATTCTGATCATTACCAACGCGTGCACAGTTTATTACCGGCAGACTACGCCGCCAGAGTCGCGTTTTGCGAGTGGTTAGGCGAAAGACATGAACAAAATGCAAACTTTGTGGTTAATATTTTATTTTCCAATGAAGCGACTTTTACGCGCAATGGTGCATTTAATTATCATAATGCACAGGAATGGCAGTTTGAAAACCCACATTTACTTTGACATGCACACCATCAACGGCGGTTCTCGCTTAATGTTTGGGTGGAAATAATTAATGATTTCATTGTCGGAGCTCTTGTCTTACCACACCGCGTCAATGGACAGGCGTATTTAATTTTTTTAAATGATACTCTGCCAGAGTTACTCGAAGATATTCCTCTTAATGTTAGAGCTAGAATGTGGTATCAACATGATGTTTCACCGGTACATTTTGTCCGAGTTGTACCTAAACATTTAAATAATGTCTTCGCAGATCGCTGGATAGGACGTGAAGGGCCTATACTGTGGCCGGCCCGTTCGCCTGACTTTAATCCAGTAGATTTCTTTCTGTGGGGTTGTTGCAGCATGTCGAGCATCGTACCAAGGTTCATGATATCGAACAATTAAGGGAACGAATCATTGCGGAAACAAATAACATACGGGAACAAAACGTTATTCCATTTGTACGTGATTCACTTATATGGCGCGCGCGGTTATGTATACAAGTTTATGGTGCAAATTTCGAGCAATTGTTGTGATACTGTCCGTCCTGAAAATGTTGACTATTTTTCAAAAAAATACAAGTGACTACAATTTCTTATTTTGCAATGCAAATCTCACTAACTTACGTAGGTATACATAATCTTTAATTTTTTTTCAAGTATGCAAGAACACCCTGTATGTACATGCTCTATATTTCAAATACATTGACGCCTCTACGGTACTTCAGATGCCGACTTATTATGTTACTTGCAAAGTCGATAACATGCCGGAATACGGCTTTTATTTTTCTTCTTTTGTTGTTTACCTTTTATTTCTTATACCTTACTTTCTTTTTTGCTTTTCGCTTTACACTTTATCTTTTCTTTTTAGTTCCTTGTTTCTGTATAACGAAAAGTTGATAACTTTTTGTTCTTGAATTCTGCAGCCGTTTTTCACATGGAGGACTTTTCTTTTTTTGGTCTTTTTTCCACAGTTGGCATAAAAATGTCAAAAATGAGTTTTAATCCAACAAAATATGTACATACCAGGATACACAGATAGAGGTATGCTCGTTTCAAAACCAAATATCGTCAAAGCCGCGCATGACGCCAGTGCGAAAGAAATTACATTTGAAATTTATTTCAAGAAAGGTTAAAATCGCTGGTTTTGTAGGCGGGATTTGTATTTTACAATTAATGCTTCGCAATTACGTATGCAGAAGATACGCGTCGGCATACCTGTTTCTGTGTATCCTGGTACATACCTATTCATTCCCCGTTTGAAATTTTGTCTGCTTTCTTAAAAACTTTATCTTTCGACTACTCCCAAATCGCCAGTAGAAGCGCTTTATTGTTTGGCACGAGATATACAACACTAACTCAACCTTCTCAGAGCACCAACCCTTTATCCGTCGTGGTTCAATTTATATACTAGTTTAGTGCTTTATTACTACAAATACTATACCATCTTACTGAAATTTTCTTAATAATCAACATTCTGACATAAAATTCGCTGTGGAGGTTGAAATTAGTAGTCCACTGCCCTTGCTTGATCGGTGAGCTATTCGTCTAACAAATGGTCACCCAATCACAATCTGTGACCTTAGCTTGTACACGAAGCCTTTTCCATTTTTCGAGTTGAATATATTACTTAGGCTTTTGCCTTATGCCAAGGCTGTACTGCAGGATCCTTGGATCTTTTTGTCACATCCTTTTGGACATGCCGCCTCCTAACAGAAGGAGGAAGTCTGTCAGGATCTAGTTTTCCAAGACCCCGGATGAGCAGATTCTCCGACAATGGAGCTCTTTCGAAAGTTCCTCTCGCCAGCGCCGTAGCCTACTCCTTTAGCGTAGGTATAATCCTGGTGTATTAGGACGTTGCTGACAAAGCATAGGGCTGCAAAAATTAGTCGCAGGAAGGAACCTCATTGAAATGTTCTCTGAACGTCAGCCTTAGGCCACGTATAATACCAAGGTATTCTACCTTGTGTTATCACGAAATTCTTTTCCCTACAACCACGATGTTTGCTGAGGATGGGTTTCACTTTAGGGACTTGCCTTGATGCTGCGCCTCCAATTCATAGATGTCGCCGATGATTTGCTGGAGACACCTGCATATTAATTCATCGTTGCTGGACGAGGGGTAAGTAAATGGGAATATCGTCCGCATAAATCGCCAAGTGGCTGTTTGGAGAGTGTGGAATAGCGCTGGTGCTGTATATAAAAAGCTCAGGTCCCAGAAGGAAACTTGAAGAACGTTAGCAGTGATATCTCTGGGAGTCGATAGCTCGCCGCAGAACTTACTTCAGAAGGAACTTCTGGATAAGGAGGAGAAGCAAAGATAAGGAAGGCCGCGCCTGTGGAGTGTCGTGGCTCAAGTACCTTGCGTGCTTACAACATAAGTCGGATGAGGTGGAAATCGGCCGGCAAACACTCGCGAAAGCCAAACTGCTCAGCAGGGAGAACATTTCCTTCGGTGACGGCGTCACGGAGCCAAGATAGAGTACTCATTTTCACTACTTTTGATAGATTTGATAGAAGATTTATCAGCCTATAGCTTGGATTCCTTTCCACGCTTGTCGATCATAGCCACATCTACCCCTTCCAGCTGAAAGGGAAAGTTCGAAAACTAAACATGGCATTCAAGAAGACAACTAGAGTATCGATGGAAATATGAACAAACAAATCCAGACCTGTTCCTCTCCAGCCAATCTGAAAAACGGCCAGGAACATTCAAAGGTCCATACACCGATACATTCATCAGTAAGAATGCCCAGAAATTATAAATCAACAAACTTGTATCGTTTTCCCTGACATCAAAAGTCTTAAAAATCACATTAGCAGCGTTCTTCATTAGAACCAAACTTTTAAACAAAATCTTCCAAATTCTTTCTTTGCCCAACAACATCAGCGGTACCTTAGGACACCTCAGTACACTTGGTATTTGCAGGAACAGTTATTTGACACGGGCCGTAAAATTGGTTTTTCTTATTAACATCCGTTGTGAACAATCCTCATAGTCTCAACCGTGATGCTGATTACACAAGCTCTACTATTTGGAGAGTCATTGTTTCTTCTTTAATCGTGCTCACCGCTCGCCTTGACTCCGCAACCGTTCTCTTACGTAGCACTTTCATAGATAGTAACCATAATGCTACTTTCTTAAAGCCGTCGGATAGTCAGATCTCGTTCCTCTAAATCCCAAATAGATACGGCAGAAGTTGGTAAAAACCTGTTGCAAATTATAGGTGTCTCCTGCTATGATACGTTATCTAAAGATGATATAGTGTACATTTTGAATGAGGTTAGCTGTCTAGCCTGCTTTCTTTTTGTTATAACCACTCGGTCCACAACGTGGTTTTAAACATTGTCACCTTTTTCTGGATAAGTAAACAATGACCAAAGCATGGATGCAGTTTTCCTATACCAATTTGATTGCCACTTGGCTTAATACATTTCTCTGATTTTACACGAAAACTCAAGTAAACTGCACTTGTGTCATAAACCCAAATATTAAGAACTGACATCTATGCTACCTCAATTAGTTGATTTTTTATGAAAAAGAATATCGAATTAATTCCCTATTAATCCAATTTATTGGTTAACACCTTTTTTGTATTCCCAGATGCCAAACAAAAACGCGATTAGTGCTATTTTTGTCAGCTAAATAGTAGTGGTAGTCAGTAATATTCAGAAAATCAAAAAATGTGTTCGACAAGATGACGCACAACTCTATAAAAGTTTAAGCTCCACTCATAATCCATAGAAGTGGCAATTTGTATGGCACGGTAATTGTAGTTGGAGTATGCGTTCTCATTAGCAAAATGCACTGAAACTCGCGATATTTCAAGCATCTGCATATATTAACCAGAATTAGTGCATGTACACGTTAGGATGTAAGCATAACAGTACAATCTGGCAGTAGTAGGTATACAATATTCAATAAAACAATATGATTACCTATAAGTACTGTGGTAATGATTGTCATTCCTATATCAGACTCTTACGAACACTTAATACTCAATTTTTTTTTGAGTAACAGTCGGATTTCAGGTAAAATAAAATTATTACTCACGCCCCTCGCCCCACAGCTCTTATATCCAATGAGATATTTGAGCGGGATTTAACGAAAACTAGTTAAGTCTATCTGAATAGAAATCTTTACCAAACTTTATGGGTACAAATCGGTTAGTTTGCGTGTAGCATATTATTTAAATTGTTAATTTGTACCGGATTAAACCGATACGTTGCAAGATGTGATATGGCTTTACGAAACGAAAATCGATAAAATACACCGTTTCCCCCGTACATACACTGTGTTAAGAAACTGCGTAAAGCTTCTGATTGCCCAGCTTATACTGTACTACTATGTTCTTATGAAAAAGGTGCGACGTTATATTGTAGAAATAAACCGTAATAGGTAAATATAATAGAAAATATAATAAAGACCTAAATATGACTTAGCAAGAAAAACGTAAAAAATGGTTTATGTGGGTACATTTTCTAGCTTAAAAGATAAAAAAATTGTTTATTTTAAAGCTTCACTAAAAGCCTTCCTAAGTTTGGAGAAAATATTACGGCTCCCATCGTTAAATTGACTGTCGTCCTAGAAGTGAATAAGGCAATAGTGCAGAATTGATTGAACTGCAAGCAGCATAATTTTTAAATTAAATTTCATTCATATTCTGATATTTTTGTGAAAACGACGCAGTAAAACTGGCTGAATTTTAATAGAATTCCTACGAATACTAAGTATTATAATCCATTCGTTGACTAAACTTGTTTTTGTGCAACCAGATACATTGTTTTAGCGCATATCAATCTATGGCAACGTATTTACAGTAATACTGAATTATTTGCTTGCACAACAAAATCAGATTCATAAAGACACTTTTACGCGGTTATATTAACACCTGCATCATGGACAAGGTGCTGTTCGATATAATATTTGTTTAAATTCAAGGTAAGGGTAAATTACAGGGCAATATATAAAGAGGGATTCACACACTTGTGAGGTGAGATTATGAGTGCAAAGTATAAACGAACTATTATCGAGAATCACATTTTCCCTTCGATTTCGGTAACGTAGTATATTTCCAATCATGCAATATCGCTTAGTTAAACTAATTTGCTTCGCTTTCATTTTCTTGAGCCTCTCTACGACTAATACTCACACACAATTTTATTCATCGGGTTTGTTCGTGAGCACTTATCCACTAACCGATTCATGTATCAATAGTAAGTAAAGCGATGTTGCCATTCACGCGCATAAAATAATATCTTCCAATTACACTTTATTCAAGTATGGCTACAAATGACACAAATTTACTAGAATTAGAACGAAAAACGTTTTTTGAAAAATTTGCACACCTTCTCTACTGTTGCTTGATAACTTTTACAACTGAATGCAGTTTTCGTCGTAAAGTAAGTTGTTTCGCCAACACCATTGTAAAATATTAAACTTTAATTTTATTTAGGTTTAGTTTAGCGTACACACATGTTGTAGCTTTTTTGGAAAGAGTTAAATACTCACTAACAATTTGTTAAATCAACATTAAAAGGAAATATTACAACACTTTCCGGAAATGTTTCTAACTACCCCCTATGTAGTTAGAAATTTCCAACTCCAAAAAATGGAAATTTAATCTCCTTATACGGTGTTACTCGTTATTTAACATCAGGCACAGATAATATCAACACCAAACGAAAAAAAATATGTTAACTTTCGGTGTTGATGAATAGTTTAGCAACAGAAGAGAGTTAACGCAACACCAAAATGTGAAACTTAATTCCTTAAAGTAGTTCAAAAATAATGTTTCAGTGAGGTCGAGTGGAATCGCTGCTAGCGCAAGCGCGTTGTATTTGTCTGCAGCAATCACTATGGAAAACTGGGTGATGTACTAGATAATGAAAAATACATTATTTGTGAGAGTGAAGTACCAAAACTTGAAAAAGTGGATAAAGATAACAGTCGGAAACCTAAATATTAATACTATTAAGAAAATAGATAACTGTTCTGGTATAAGGAAATTTGCTGCATACACGTATGCCTTTGTAATTCATAACGGCCATATTTCATTCGTTTACCAAAATAGATTGAGTAATGTTGAACAATCACTGCCAGAGGACGAGGTGGTATTAAGAGAACTTCTATAGACGAGACGACATAAAAATTAATTATTTTTTATCATATAAGTTTCCACCGCCATCAATATGTTCCTTTCTTTCAACCAGGTATTTATTGCAGATAAGTTTTCCATTAGAAGGTGGCGTAGAGAATGAAAAAGCCAACCAACCATTGCTGTTATCAGAGGGTTCTTCAAGAATCGTTATTATCGTTTTAGATAATATTTTGTTACCTACTGATGCGAATAATGCCTTAGACTTCTTTAACGTCCTATTTCAAATTCCCTTTGTGTTTAGAACAAAGCTCGAAGACAGCTTGAAATCATGGTGGAAACAAATTTAAATATACGGACTTGTAACCACCGAATATTCCACATTAACACCGACGGATTGAGAAATGTGAAGAATTTACAAATACTTAATAATTATAAATTGTGGTGTGACGTTCATAGAGGTTAGTTTTTTATCTTTTTATATTTGCTTACAAACCCATTATAAAATATTTCTTAATCTTTCACTAAACCTAAATTTAGTTTTAGGATATGGTATATTTATTAAAAATGTATGAACTTGTTTAAATTTGTATTGCACTTTAAGTACATATTGAAATACATTTTTATGTTTTTAGTAAAAATTTTGTTTTTTATGGTCTACTTTACCTTTTCTATTATTTTCTAGTTTATCAAATTATTTTGTTTATCAATTTTTTTAGATTACATAAATTAGTGAGCGTCACTCCATAAAACAGTAGTAGGAATTCAGTAGTGAAATTTAGCTGACACTGTAAAGGTGTTCACGCAGCACCGCAACTGAATTCATTCGACTGCGACACGGAGTTCACGCTACACTTAATGGAGTGCTTGTAACTCCATAAAGGAATTTATCCAACTCTGTAAGGGAGTCTGGCTAACACAAAATACGGGTATCTTAACTCTGCAATTGAGTAAAGGCAACTCCAAAATCAAATAATTTCAACTCCATTGGGATATGAACCAACTTCGCAAGGGAAACTTTAACTACGCAAAAGTGTAATTTAACTCCGAATCTCGGATATTAGTACTAAACTATACAGCTCCGTTGCGATTAACTAGTTGTGCATTTGGTCGCGAGGGAACTACCACACGGAGAGAAATCGGTGTTAAATCCAACACCGTATTTTTATGTGTCTAAATAAAGATCAGACCATCCATATATTTAAACTTCAATGAAACTGAAACTTCAGTCAACCATCGTGTATCGGTGAGTTTCAAGACAGGATTCAATATCCAGCACTGCTCTAAGGGCGTTGAACAATTTGGTGAATATAGTAAACGCCATCATTTCACTGGGATATTTCCTCCAGATATGTACCCACACCACCATCATCTCACTACTAAAGGCAGAGAAGTATTCATTTCCTGCTCATAATTATAGGCCATGACCGTATATCTTCTGCTACGTAAAGCTGGCAATTATCTCGAAAACACAGAAAGAAGTTTCTGTTTATGAATGAGGTATTTGCTGAATAGTGTCCTAGTTCATAGTGATCATCCACAATACATTCAAAACCGCCATGAACATTGATCCCAATTTAATATTCCTTTTAGAGAAGCATAGTCTGTCATTCAAAAGTTGAAGGCAGATGTTAGGTCTGTCAGTGTCGATCGAATCCACTAGCAAACAATGTTTTGCAACAGGAGACATTTTGGTGGGAGATTTCGGGCTACCTTTAAGGCTTATATTTTAGAACGGAGTTGGACTAGTAATTAGCATTGGGGAAAACAAACGTGCAAATGTATCACATCGACTAACGAAGGCAGATCTTGTGGTTATTCCGCATGCTGTCCTGAACAAAAATGATCAAATGTCAAGGTTTCCATTTACTACTATATATGTCACTTCCAATCATGTTGAACAATGTTAGACAACGTATTAGCTGCAATATTTTACAGTTTAAAGAACTGTTCTTAAAGGGACTGGGTCGTGAATGAAGATCTTCGTTTATACTTATGAATAGCAGACTCTTTCTTTTAACATTAACCTTAAAGTCATTTTCCGCATTTTTGATTAGAAAAGTAGATTACAGTATTAGTTTAAAACAACATTAACAGTACATAAATTTACTGAACTTTATATTATTAGACCTTGTGTTAGAC
>SMLS01051341.1:0-17503 GCA_004785975.1 Popillia japonica
GCAACGGCAAAGTGAGTTTCTGGAGTGTTCAGTCGTAAAATTTACGAGGGTTACTCTCTTCGTAACTTTTTGTTTACGAAGAGTGATCTGCTAGTTATTCGATTAAGTCATAATGTCATCGAAAAAGCCATTATCCGACAAAGAACTATATGAGGAAATAGAGAAAATATTCCATGAGAATACGGAAAGCCAGGAAAGTGAATATAGTCGCCGTGAAAATGAAGACTTTATTGACTTTGACGAATCCGAGTCTGAATACGTTCGTTCTGATGACAGTTTTCACGAGCCTTATTTCGAACTAAGTACTAGTAAGAAAAGGAGAAAGATATTTTCCCAAGTTTTAATAAACGAAGATAATGAGGGGACAAAGACTGTGCCTAGTGATATCTGTCCAACAGATATACAACAAAAAGATGATTCTGTAGAACAAAACGTACCAGTATCAACACATAAAGCATCACTTAAAGGCAGAGATGGTCACCGGTTAACGACCATGGCACGAAAAGTAGTAGGCAGAACATCTAAGAGAAATATAATTCACATTATGCCAGGTCCAAAAGATTTAGCGAAAACGACTTATTCACCTCTTGACACATTTAGTCCATTTATAACGGATGCAATGGTTGATATAATTGTAGCTTATACAAACGCCGAGATAAATGTGAGATGTGGAAAATACAAAGACCCTTTGAAAGCAACAGTATCTAACACCAGTGCAATAGAAATTAAAGCTCTTATAGGTTTGTTCTATTTTTCAGCTGCAACAATCCGACAATCATCTGCCAACTTCTGACTTATTTAATGAGAAATTATGCGGATCAAACTATAAATCAGTTATGAGTGAAGCTCGATTCAAATTTTTAGTCAATTGCCTAAGATTTGATGACAAAATACCCGTAACGAGCTCAAGAAAACGGATTCATTTGTAGCTATTCGTGAAATATGGGATACATTTATGGGACACTGCAATGAATACTACAAGCCAGGCTCTTACTTGACAATAGACGTGCAGCTTCTGTCTTTTCGAGGACGTTGTCCGTTTAGGATGTATATCCCGAATAAGCTATCTAAATAAATCGTTATGGTTTGCGACGTAAAAACGAAATATATGATCGATGCAGCTCCTTGCCTAGGAAAATCTACTCAAACCAATGGCCTTCCACTGGGAGAGTATTATGTAAAAACTTTGACCAAAACTGTTCATAACACTAACCGAAATATTATAATGGATAACTGGTTCACGTCAATAAAACTAGCAGACGATCTATTAAAAGCTCTTTTTAATCTTACTCTTATTGGCGCTCTTCGAAACGTTAAGTGTAGGTAACCGTCTGATCGGAAGCTCAAAATTCTGCTTTGATAATGAAAAGCCTTGGTATCGTATAAACCGAAGCAAAACAAAAACGTGTTACTACTGTCCACCATGAATCACAACGATAGTATTAGGGAATCTTCCGGAAAACCTGAAATCATTGAATCATACAATGCAACTAAGGAAGCAGTGGACACATTCGATCAAATGTGTGGTCACATGAGAGCGTCAAGGAAAACAAAACGTTGGCCACTTTGTATTTTTTATGGAACACTTAATATGGCCAGCATCAATGCTTACGTGATATATTATTATAATTCCATAAAAAAGAACCATAAACCTATGAGCAGAAGAACTCATATGTTAGAATTACAAAAATCATGTCCTTGGCGAGGCAGCGTTTAGAACTCAAAACTTTACAGTCCTCGCTTCGGCTAGTGATACAAAAAAACATATCCACAGAGATGCAGCAGATACAAGCAGTTCCGGGACCTTCTAAAAGAAGTATGTGTTACATCTGTCCAACCAAAAAAATACCACGCATTTTTGTAGCCAGTGCCGATGACCATATTGCCCCGAACATCGAGGTGCGATTTGTAATCTGTGTGTTAATAATAAATAAATTGTAACTATTTCCAATTTTGTAAGTGTTTATTAAAGGTTCTTTTATAACTTTTGTCTTATTTTGTTTCGATTGAAAAAAAAATACAAAAATAAACGTCAAAATATTGCGTACTCTTCACGTATATCTTAGAATCGCTACCTTTCTAGGGTTAAATATCAGCAGGTTGCCTACTTCAGAAATGGCTTTTACTTCCTTTATTCCAGATAATCTCTTCAGCTAATCGTGCCAACCCCCTCCAGTGGAGGCTTCAAAACGGTCCCAACCCCTCTACTGCATGCCTCTTCATAAAAAAGATAATAAACCTGAGCTTTGGCAAAATCTTTTTTTTTGTGATGTATGTATGTATGTATTGTGATGTATGAAACTAATTTTTAAGACCGAGAAGGGGAGTTATACATGGAAATGAATTAAGGAAATGAAACAGGTTGTAGAGGCAAATGTTGCAAATCTTTGAAAGAAAAGTGATAAGAAGGATATATGGAAGGAAAAAGTTAGGTGACTAGTGGAGGAGAAGATCGAACAGTGAATTGAAGCAGTTGTATTATGAACCTTGTATTACCACTGTAATAAGATCTGAGAGGATGAGATGGCTAGGGCACATGGCGAGACTGAATGACGAACGACCAACGAAGAAGTTTTGATGGAAGGTGGGAGTGGAAGAAGAGGAAGAGACAGACCAAGGGCGACGTGGCTTCAAAAAGTGTTTGAAGGAAATGAAAATCAAGGAGTGGTAGGGGTTATCGCTTGTGATGGTCTGGTTTATACAAATAATTTGCTGATGGAAGAAGTGAAGCAACACAGGTCTGGATAATATCCCAAGCATCCGCACTACGTACTTGAATATTCCATCCTAAGAAGCTGGTCAAAGCAACCGCACCAATTTACTTGCTTTAGGTTTATAAGCTACTGCTATGAAATCATTGTGAAGCAAAAATGTGGCAAAAAAATGTGGGGAATAATGTATTAAAGGGAATGCGCGCTTATCACTTTATTGATGTTGCTAGCTTCTTGAGAACGTTTTGTGAATATTAGTCCTCTTGTTTTCGGCTAGAAGTGGCACATTTGTGAACTAGTTGGCAAGTATTATTTTCCTGTTAAAATCTGCTTAGTGTACAGGTGATTGATCTGTAAGACCATTTTATTTCCAGGCAAAGAAAATAATTTCCACAAATATGCTGATTGAATATAGATCCAAAAGAGCTAACCATCGTCCAAAGCTAAATCAAGATTGTAGTGAATGATTTTCTCATGCAAGAACATCAATGTTCTCCAGAGCCAACTAATCTCACACGTCCAACTGGAAGCATATTCCAATGTATGGGAAAGTAGAAGCTGCTCTAGTTCAATTTCAGGAAAACTGTAGCCTTTACCTGACAAATTTCAACCACATCTACACATCTTTCAATGAATTCATGCGAGTTTGTACTATATGCTAGATAAGAGAAATGGTAGAAATGAGAAAATTTAAATTAACATTGAAGATGCAGCCTGCATTTTCTTATTGGCTTAACTTTTGCGCTAATTATGATGTATATCCCGAAGTGATATCAAAGGTCTGCCCTCATCAATTTCAATTTCACCGTTCGGTAAAGAAGAAACCTTTTATATTTCAAACAGAGCAGTTTTAAATGTTGATGCATTTCTAAATCGCTGAAAAGAGAAGGAAGAAACTTTAAAAAAGGAATTTTTACATCGGCAAACTTTAATTGCAAGAAATAAATTACACCGGAACAAAGGCATCCTCCAGACCTTAATCGCTCTCCTCCTTACATTACAAGAAATAAATAGACGAAAAAAGTCGGTTTGTTAAATCTTGTATTTCGTGGAGATTTATCAAGATCTATATTTCCAGATAAATTTATATGCTCATTTAAAGTACGCCGGAAGACTGCTTCATTTTAATAACAGTCATTCTTTAAAGGCGAACCTTTGGAGCGTTTAAGACTGAGCATCGCAGCATCCCCGACAAGACGGGGAGAAATAAGTAAAAAAAAAGGAAACGTGCAAGATAAATATAACGGAAATCGATTCTTCCTCTTTCCCTCACTGCGTATATATTTTTATAATACACCGTGAGTAATGAGGCGAAGTGACAATAATCCTGGATCAAATAGGGACTTGTATTTGTTAAAAGAAAATCCTCCTGAATTGTTTGCATTTTTAATTTGTTTCTGGTTTAGACCATCTCTAAAATTATGAATTGTCCGCATAACACTAGTACCATTTCGCACAATAACAATTACAATGCAATCCAAAGTTCGTTTCAGTAGATGACCGATTGTTACATAGCTCCTTAATGGTTCAGTTTGAGAAGTTCGAGATTGTACCCGGAGGTCTAATAGTAATACATTTTACAGCTAGGTAGTGCTGCACGTAATAAGCACGCCGAAGTTCTATTCCAAGTGTAATTTCTGTAGAACAGTACGCGACGTGTAAATTTGATATCCAGTGTCTGCAGGGAGATGAGTTAGCAAGTTTTGGTAGCTGTTAAGAAAATTAGAGAAACACAGCGCTTCCGTATCTCTGCATATCTTGAGATGTATGTATTTAAATTGATGTATCAACATCATAAACGAGATTTAATTATATTGCTAAACCGAATTTGTCAAAATATAGGTTAGATAAACACATACATTCACACAATTTGTTACTAGCTAAAACACATTAATCAATATCGTACCCACGCTATTCTCTTCCTTGTGTTTCCGGGGAAAAATACGTGGAAAACAAGAACAACGAGAAAGCAGAGAGCAAAGCCTTCAATTTCGGTATGTATCGCTGAGTAACAGCGGAAGATTAATTAATTTTAATCATTGAAGTGAAATAATAGGACATTTTTCTGGAATGATCAAATGTATCATTAATTCTACCCTAGAAGGAAAAATTCTCCATTGACGTAGGTGCTTGTGCGTAACAAAGTAACAGTCCAATTAAATAAGGAAAGCTAGAAAATGAAGATTGTATCCTCATTAAGTCTTGTGTTTGAAAAACGAGAGAATTGATTTATTCTCCATTTATACATCCCCCATACTCTGTACGAACTCGATTCGGTCTAGTCCAGATGCGGCTTGTCTAGTTTTCGTACTACACACTCATTATTGTTCGTTTCCCACCGCACATCGATGTGATTGGGCATCATCCACAATTTGAGCAGGATCCACAAACGGCATCCAATCATTTTCGAATTTTGCTCTTTCAGCCACCAATCCACCATATTAATTCTTGCGAATAGGTTCCAAATCACCTTTTACCCAACTATCTTCAAACATTTTCTGGTTTTTCTTGACAGGTTCAGCGTGTTTCAAATCGGTTTGTCAAACCAGCTTCTTCCCATCGCCATGTTCGCAGTACCAAAACGCAGCCTCTAGCCACGTATGCCAAAGCGTAGTAATCAGCTGTTATAATTCAGGAAATTCATGACACGTATGAGCTATTGGAGCATTTTTTCCAAATACCACAACAAATCTATCATCGGACAACATCATTAATAATGGAAAATGATTTAGGGAGGAGTGGGCCAAAGACGCTATGTTGTGGCACCCCTTAGAACATATTTAGAACATTCGATTCAGTGTCATTGATTTCCACATTAACATCCGACAAAAAAGCAGTAATAATTTCAAACGACTTCGGTTTTTCAAAAGCTACATCATGATGAACAAGATCAAAAGCTTGGGTGAAGTCTAGAAAACTAAATTACATCTGCTTGTGTCTCTACGGTAGGCAGTTTTCATATTGCGTATTGACATCATCGTTTGATGCAATATCTTTCCGACCATCACTGACCAAAAACTGCTGAAGCCACTGCACAGACATCTTTCTAATCTGGAGTCATATAACATCTTATGCTCACCTGCTCTAGACCTATATTGCATTTTAGAAGAAATAATCACGCAAACATTTTATCTGAACAACTGTTCAAACTTTTAGGTTATTGCTCAGAAAGTTTATGGAAGCCTCCACAAACAGTTGGCAGTATTGTCCTTAAGCCCATACTTCGGGAACAAAACGCGTACAACACATTATACAGGTGCTTCATTAATTATGGGAAATATTTTGGCTGCAGATACTACCTATCAAATTACTATTGACCAAAAATGGCCTTATTCAAAATTGCACCGTTTTCGAGATAAAGGTCTTCAAAGCTCCAGAAAGAAAAGTGACATAGTTTAGTGTCTATTAGGTGATACTATTTTCGTGGTTGTAAATCAAAAAACAAAAAAGTTATATTGATGCTAACACAAGGGGATATTTATTCTCTTTGCTGTAATTTTGCTAATTTCGGAAAATTCAACCTTAAGAAGCATCTAATAATATTGAATCGCCATGCCAATTTTATTTTCATAATACAAATACATTTGCTTAAAGATGGACAAAAACGATTTTTTCCGGAACTTTGAAGACCTTCATGTGAATAAGGCTATTTTCAGTTAATGGTCATTATTTGAAGCGTAGTTTCTCTAGTTAAAATATTTCCCATAATTAATGAAGCACCCTATACAGTTATTATACTTAAAATGTTTGGTTCTACTAACTATCTGATTAATATAAGTATCATAGCCACCAGTAGCGGCCATGACCTCCTCAATTGAGGCTAATCTCTTTCCTGCTAGCTATTTTTTCAGGTTTAGGAATAGGAACCAGTCGGTAGAAGGTCAATTTAGTGACGGCGATGCAGGATGCAATGAGCCAGTACATTGTCGTGGATCAATAAACCACTGTAATATTGCCCAGTGACCACCCGTCTTTTCTATAGATAGTCTATAAGAATCACACCTGGAGAGTTCCAAAAAATGATCGCCATGACTTTTTCCGCGGATTGAACGGTCTTTGTTTTCTTCAATTTGCCCGGAAAAGTCCACTACTTCGCCCATTCTTTGGTCTTAGCTATGTAGTGGTAGAACCAAGTCTCATCCTGGTTATGAAACGCATGAAGTACTCCCTTGGATTGCGTTGAATCCTGGTCAGACGCACTCCACCGAAACGGTCACCTAATTTCGTTTTTGCTCAGGTCAGAGCAAACCCATCGCCCTAGTTCTAGAAATGTAATGTCTGAATGAGTCATGACGTCAAAAATATTACAGATGCATTAAAATAATTGGCATCCATCACATTTTGTTCCAACCTGACTTAAGGAGATATACATATTTCAATCAAAACTGATCCAAGTTCACGAAATAATGAAAGAAGAAGCCTGCATTGACATCTGCTAATCGCACGTCCTACTACCCGCCAGCAATTCGAAGAACCCCGAGCGTAATGCTTCAAGGTTACGTCAATTTTACGATCTTTTTCATGTTAATTAATATTAATTACACATAATTAGTTGCTTTCTTCAATTTCAGCGATCACTTCCTCGCTTAGCTGTATGAGGTACATGTCAAGATGCCCTTTATCCACAAAGGCACGCAATGTATACGTAAATAATGTAAAAGCAATCTAGATAGAGGAAATCAATCCAAAGTAATTAAGAACTTTAGCTACTCTTATTCTTTGCAAGAAAAGTAGGCCATAACAAATTTACAGAACTCTGCCAGCAATTAAAGATCTTAGAAAACCACTTTGATATTGAAGCTCCTTCAGTGCAGTTATGAGTGGAAAGCTTTATCTTTATCTCTTCATCCCTTCCTACCATCGCAGATGCAGCAATCCTTAAACTAAGACGTAAAAAAAAGAGAAGATGGCACAAAGTGTGTCACACGTAATACACCACTTTTGTTCGTCCTTCCTGTGAAACCTGCGAAGCCCTGCAGCGTCTCCTTGTCAGCGTATACACAGCAGGTTTCGCGGCCTCCTTTTTGCATCCGAACGTAGCAATACACAGCCAAAGATGGTCGTCGTCGCGATAATGACGCAATGGCGGCATAACAAAGACCTTCTAACACGGTCTGTTGACATCGGCGCCCAGGAGAGCACCATTCTAGAACGAATCCTCTCGTTACACTAAAGCCAAGTGGCTGCCCGCTCGTGATCCCCCATAATGAACCAACTAAAACGTAATTAGAAATAATTAATATGCATTGCCAACCTGTTTGGAGATCGTAAAATACGCCGCCTACGTAAAGAACTACCGCATGCCGTATGATGCTGGGATAGGACGAAGGATGTTGTAGGTGTAATATCCTGCGTGCGAAACTTCATTAAAATGCCTCCGCTCAAGAAATTTATACACTTTGCGTTCACAACATCATATATATATATATGTATAATTAAGCCGGCGTACCTTTTACCTACTAACTCATTTTTATCACACTTCCTTATGAATAATTAAAATAAATTATAGAATAAAGTGACCTAGGGTGATATTGACTACACCATTTTACAAAATTAGTATCTCTCGTCGCTGCTGCAGCTCTAGGGAGGGTGTGGATGTAAAGTACATATGTATGTGTGTCTTAGATATTGATCTGCCAGAAGGAGTATTTACTCTCATTGCACTTTGGGCAAAATTTATGATTATGTCTTGTATTGAGCTCAATGCGATCGAATTTATGGTAAATATCTTCTTCCTTCAGTAGACTACAAAACCGATATTCTTAAGGAATTTCAGGATTAGATAGCTTTGCAGGTGCATCCGCCATATTATTTCTTTTGGTATTTGTGTACCCTGGAAGAGATGTCTTCCTTTTTTGTGGTCAGTTGCGTCATATTCATCCATCATCATGGTTATCCATGCTATGCTATGATGCTCCTATAGAGCTAAAGAGGTTGGTCTTTGCTGATGAAGACCAACTCCCACCCCTTTGCTAGATTTGCATCCATCCGTGTGCCAGACATGAGATAATATAAAATTTCTCATTTGCTCTACATATATGGATGGCCTGAAATTATGCAGTAGAATCCGAAAAATTTTGCAAAAACTAATAGGTACACTACACGAGCCTCTAACTGCTGATAGCAAAAACTTTGAGCTTCAGAAATATGCAATACTCCATATGAAAAGAGGCAGGACATTTATGAATCTTGACCTCTAAGGAAAAATTTGAATATTTTGTCATCATCTTCGTATTTCGTCTGAGGTCGCCGGTTTTGTCAAGGTTGGACCATGTTGGTCCTTTAATCTTTTTGTCCTCCGGTTAGCGGCTCTAGCCGTTCGGATTACGGTGATACCAGGTCTTCATAATGTGGGCTTTTATAGCCAAGGTGATTAGGCGTCTCCCAAAATGCTCCTGATCATGACTCGAGGCGGGGGTCTCTCCGGATCCAACTCTCCCAGGTGTTCAATGAGCGGGTTCTCCGACCGAGAGGCCCTTTCCAGGGTTTTTCTGGCCAGTGCCGTAGCGTATTCAACGAAAGTTGGAATTTCCGGATCTCGGAGTACGGTGTTCTGGAGTATGTTCAGTCGTTTAGTTTGGGAGATACTGGCACTGGGCACTGGGACCAGGTTAAGGCACCATAAGTTAGAATCGGTCGGAGAAACACCGTGTAAATCAGCAATTTGATTTTTAAGCTCAAACAGCTTTTGCTGCACAGTGCAAGTTGATATAGAATAGCCCTCGCCCGAAGGAACTTTGAGGTAATACTCGAAAAGTGATGTCCAAAGCTGAGTCCCGTATCGAGTGTAGTCCCCAGATACCGGACCTGGGATCTCCAAGGAAGGCGCTCACCCCCGACTGTGATGGTGGTCGGCGGTGGATTTCGCTTCTTCGAAAATCGGATGGCTTCACACTTGGTGGAGTTTATCCGAAGACGCTATTTATAGGACCACTCGACCATCGCGTCCACCGAACTCTGCACTCTACGGCAAATCAGAGAATCATTTCCCGAACAGGTGTAAAGGGCCGTGTTGTCTGCATAGATTGCCAGCCTCGTGTGCGGCAAGCGAGGCATGTCCGCAGTGTATAAAATGAAAAGTTCGGGATCCATCAATGATCCCTGCGGGACACCAGCTCATATGGGTCTGTAGGTCGAGATCTCGCCAAAACGTTTTACTCGAAAAGTCCTGCCGGACAGATAGGACTGTATAAGGACCACCAGGTTCGGATTTATGCCATCTTCATCCAGCCATCATTTACGTCTCATCTTGAACAGCAATCCATCATGCCACACCTAGTCAAAGGCATGAGCAAAGGCAAAGAGGACCTCACCGGTCGTATGTCGCAGCCCCAAAGCATTCCTAATCTCTTCCGTAAGCTGGCGTAGTTGAAAGTCGGCCGACAGTCCCTGTCGAAAGTCGAACTGCTTGTCGGGTATGGGATAAGCTTCCTCGACGATATCTCGCAGCCTGTCGAGAATAATGGCTTCGGCTATTTTCGATAGGTTCGACAGTAGACTTATTGGCCTATAGCTGGATGGCAGCTTGGAATCCTTGCGAGGTTTCGGAATCATCACGACATCGGCCTGTTTCCAGACGGAAGGGAATACCCTATGACTCAGCATGGCGTTCATGATGGAGACGAGGACGTCAATGTCGTATTTCGTTCGAATGAGGCAATCATAACTTTCATCTTCAGCGTTCTCCTGTACAGCACCATATGACGGTATACGATGACGTTTTCAGCCATAGCTTCCTATCCAATTCTTAATCCTGATGGTATTCCAAATTTCCCCCAGAAGTTTAGCAACTCGCAATAGATGGCACCATTCTTACCTCTCCAAACACAGAGCATTTTATCTTTCGATCATAACAATGTAGCAGTGCAGATCAGTCGATGCCATGGATTAGTTTGAAATTACCCATGACGTTTTAGTTAGGATTTCCTAAACAAACCAGTCACAATTTGGTACAAAAATGACTCCTTTTGCTCCTGGTGTGCAAAATTTTACAAGCGGTTTTCAGCCTATTATGCTGTTTTTTTATTTACTTCAGATGAAGTCTATCTTTTCCATAATTTTTAATATCAAACAGCTCATGAAAAATATAATTTTTCTTCCACGTTTCTTATTCTTCACGTCCAAATTACATCTTCGGAATATTGTAAATCAGCAAGGGCATGCATCATTCTTTTTTGTCATTCTGAAGGCAATGGATGGTAATTCTTTTATATCCGTGAGCAAATGATTAAATAATTTAGAACACCAATAATCGATTAACTTTTGAGAACAGGTCAGGCAGTGGTAGAAAACCCACTTTTCATTCCTCCCTCTTGTGGAATAGGTATGTTGATGACCGTTTACGGAGCATAGTTGGGTGTTGTTGTGCACATGCATGACGATGGACAAAATATACACAGATGGTAGGGTAAGTATATTTTCAGCTGAAAGGAATGTTTTACAGCTTTGATTATATTTTAGATTGCACAAGATTCGAAGCGCCCGTTTTTGCATTAGGAAGATTTTATGCGCCTTCATCGCCAGTCCCCAGAAAATGACCCCGTAAGACATGAAGGAATGGAAATATGAGAAGTACGCAACTTTGGCGGCCTCCAAAGTTGCTTCTTTTCTTCTCTCTATGGCGTACAACGACAATCTACTGCTCAAATCATCCACATGCTGGATCCATCTGAGTTTAGACTCAATTATGACACCAAGGAACTTTCCTTGCGATGAAAGACTGCTGTCGGTGGTGAAGGTTATATTGTGTGTTTTGTAATTATTCATTTTTAATTTGTTTTCAGCCAGCCATTTATCAGCAATTACAACTGCTGCTTGGGATCAGTTTTTGAGAGTTGCACCCTAGAGAGCGTGCACCAAGAGTGACGTGTCATCCGATACGGAAGATCATTAATGTATATAAAAATAGAAGTGGCTCAAGTATTGATCCTTGAGGAACTCCATATTTGATGCTTCCTAGATCCGCCCATCCGATTCCATAATACTCCAACTTTTGCGCCGATGACAACCTACTTGCTTTAGAAACTTTCGGTGCTTTAGAACTTCGATGAAACACGGTTGTCGGTGGTGAAGGTCATATTTTACGTTTTGTCATCATTCATTTTTAATTTATTTGTAGCCAGCCATTTATCAGTAATCACAACTGTTGCTTAATAAAGCCCACTGACAGGAATCGAACGCGAACCACCCGGGTCGTAGGCGTAGATCCACTCCACTACGTTACATACGCTTGCTTGTACGGAAACTAACATCAACGGTATAAAAAGAAACCGTAAAGCAGCGTTGAGTTTTCTAAGAAAAAAAAATAATAAAGAAAACTTTAAGGCCATGAGTTCCATCACAGTACATAGGCACTCATGGAGGATAATTATGTTATTGGTATAGAGGACTGATCACATAACCGACGGTCTCTGTTAGAGTTACATCCATTCTTCTCTCTCAAGTTTTGCATTTTGCCTTCGTAACTTTAAGTAAAGAAAATAAGAACAGACATTATTGCATCTGCTACTGGTCTTATGAGTAGTACAGTAGAAGAAACATTCATAGGATAATATTGCATATTGCTTATAACGTGAGCAATAAATTTATATTCATTAAAGCTCATTTTTTGTTTTTATAGTAATCGTCGACGTACAGCACCAGTTCGCTTTTAAACTCTGAAATAACATTAATGAATCATATTCATTCACGAGCGTGTTCAATTTACCCGGACCGTTCGAATAAGGTACACGTTGAATAAAATTACGCTGGAGGAAAATGAAGCTAGATGTAAAGAGAAAGGGAGCGAGACAGGCTAAACGAATGAAGTTTGCAATAAACAAGACAAATTACGGCATTCATCACGACGCGAACACGTTTTTCGTTCACCGAAATTTCAATATCAATCATATCCGGTCCTTATTAACATTAAAACGGACCCCGCTTCCGGTGTGGCCAACCTTTCTATCTTTCCCGTACACTATAGTTGTGTTCGTTATATTCTATCTTCTTCTAACATCACGGCGGCCATAATTAAGGGAAGAAAATTTAAGATGCTAATATTTTACGGTTCTGTGACGCCGTACGCCGGCAGGAATGCCCATATTTCTCGACACTTTATGGTCAGCGCCCCATCCCTCCCTCCACCACTTTCTGTACTGGATGAATTACGACACTACCCATAATCGATTAAGTCGTTCGGAATTTTTACCGAAAAATATTACGATTATAAAATAAGGATGGAGCAGGAGCGAGACGAAAAATTGAGAAAAATTGGGGAAATTAAGTCAAAAGTTTTCGGGGTCGAGCGGTCTCTAACTAAAAGAGCTACGACGAAAAAAAAAATGAACGAATGCGGGTACAAAGCAGTCGGGTTGAAAAAGCAATCAAAATCGAATTTACTGGGGGCGCATTCTCATTAGCCTAATTGAAGAATAAAACACCTTCGACGGACGTTCGGAGAAAAGCTATTCTCGTTTGCATCTTCCTGCCTTGGCACACCATTCGAGCGCAAAGCGGTACAATAGCAGCGCTCCTCTGCCATAAGGCGTGCAAATTGATGGTATCTAACGAGGAAAGAAGTTGAATCGCAGCCATGGATGACAAAGTTGTAAAAATAGAGGTACGTTTGAACGGTTTCTTTCTTTGCTTGCATTACGTACACTATAAGCTTTTTTTCTTTTTTAGCTAGTAGTACGATTACCGTTTATTACAAGATTCGGTTACAACGATCTTCGAAGAAATGTTTTGTTGACCGTTTGTTTATTTATTTGTTATTAGTCAGCGTATCACCACTATTTATAAACAATCATTAAGTTCGTTTAGGCTAAGCTGAGTGCACAGATTGTATGAGTATCAATACAGTAACAATAGAGATGCCAAGGTGATGGTGTAGGGGCAATAGTCAAAAAATTTCAACGACATATGAATGCTTGTTATACGTTGTAAGGCATTAGTATGAACACAAGACAGATTTAAAGAAATTTTGGTAAGAACTCAAGTTTTATCATACATGCGATAGGCAGATAAGGAGGTGGTAATTGGTCTAGTACATGGTTTTTTGCGCATCTAGCCAACAAGTGACTTTCTTCGATGTAGTATCTCCGTAAAACGATGTAACGAATCCAACGCTTTTTGCCCACCAAAGAAGAGTTGTTCTGAAGGCTCTACTGTGTTTACCTCTTGTGTTTGATCTGCATTTTAACTGTGTAAAAATGAGGCCAACCTATGGAGGCTCTGGTTACTTGTTCAAATAATGTGTGTTTTCATAAAGCCACAATGCTGACCCTTTGTGGCAAAGCTTGCCTGTACTCTAACATCAGCTTGTAGAAACTCAAATTTTTGGCCAAAATGATACAAGAGGTTTCTACTATAAAAACTGATGCTTATTTTCTCAATCATAGTCATATAACCAGCTTTGATCACCTGTTAGGGTCCTGAGAAGCACAATGCATGTTTAAATTTTCAATTAGCATTTTTTAGCCGCCTAATAACTTATGACAATACGTCTATGCACCCCAATTATGGATTATTCGAGAAAGGTCTTCTTGAATTCAATTTTTTTAGACAAACGCATTTAAATGAACTTCTGCTGGGCATTAAAGCAAGAGTATTTGTCTTGTTATCTAGGAAATATTTATCAAAATCTTCTGGACTATCTCTTCTTCTCTTCTTCTCTTCTTCTCTTCTTCTCTTTTTCTCTTCTTCTCTTCTTCTCTTCTTCTCTTCTTCTCTTCTTCTCTTCTTCTCTTCTTCTCTTCTTCTCTTCTTCTCTTCTTCTCTTCTTCTCTTCTTCTCTTCTTGTCTTCTTCTCTTCTTCTCTTCTTCTCTTCTTCTCTTCTTCCCTTCTTCTCTTCTTCTCTTCTTCTCTTCTTCTCGTATCACTACAACCAAATCACACGATCCTCCATAAGGGCTGGGTTAATGAGGGTCCCATTAGATCGGACCAGATGATGTGATCTCTAGTTTAAAGAAACTTTAAGCTTATATGACGTCGGGTGATGATCAGCTTCCTAGCATTTTGGTACGGGAATGTTCATCGGTATCGGTGAATCCGGTGGTAATTTTGTTTAATACAGTTATTCCACCTTTCTAAATACATGGAAAATATTCAAAATTATACCAATATTTGGGAATGGTGCTAGATACAACATCAATAATTACCGACCTATTTGCATATTGTCCAATTTGGCTAAAGTGCTAGAATAGATACGGAATTCCAGAATTTATACATATGTAAAGCCGTTTCTATCTCTGTACCAACATGGATTTATACCTGGAAGATCTACAACAAGTAACTTGGCCAACATTGCTCAATGTATTTCAGCAGCTTTGGATAATTGTGGGCAAGTCGATGCACACCAACTTCTCCAAAGCTTTTGATTCAATCGACCATAGAATGCTCTTAGCAAATCTGGATGGTATTGGTTTTGGGCCGATGTTGCTGCAGTTGATTGAGTACTATTTAGTAAATAGAAGAGCTTACTCCTTCTATAGTATGTACTCATCTTAGGAGATTTTATTGACATCCGGAGTGCCACAGGGGTTAAAATATCCAACCAAGGCACCAAAGACAGCAGGTAACAATATATTGTACCTCATTTTCTCCCTTTTCTACATATTACACTTCGTATCATGTAACTGTAAAAGTGCCAGTATTGTCTCTTATTACTTTAAGCCAATTTATATAGAGATTATGATACTAACTAACTTGCAAATTATAAGTATATGGACTAGTACTATAAATGTAATTTTTTGTAAGAGGTACGGTAACGCTTGTACGTAAACTTCATGCTTTAATTAATTTTAAATTAAGTTTCAATCCCGGCTGCATTATGGATTTAGTCTGTATGTAATTTAATTAATTTCATATTACCTTCTAATCCGCTTAAGTTAAGAAATGTGTTTACTAACTACCATGCATGAAACGTTCACATTTGAGTGAACGTTATTTTGTACACTATAGTGTTGTGTACAACGCAAATATGTTAGCAGCGTTTGGAAAGTTGTTTTCCGATTCGGTGCTGGTGTTTCAATCCTGACAATGAAAAAATAAATAAGCTATAAAAGTATTATAATAACTTTATTAAGAGAGGTAGCTTCACTCAGTAGTTGCACACATTTTTAGTAAGTAGAAAGAATCAATTAAATAGTGATAGTGTGTGAAAATTTTGGCGCCTTCTTTTTGGGTTTCCATGCCCTTGGATCAAATCCCTAATCAGATTAGCTAACTTTTCATTCCATTGCGTGAAAGCACCGCTACAGACTTGACTGGGTGTTCGAAATTTGTAGAAGGTTACTCATGTCTAGGCAAACCCGAAAGATATAACAAATTCTGGTACGAGAAATAAAGCAAATACACCATCTGTTGCTCATGATATCAGTTATCCAAAAGATACCGGTTAAACAAAATGGAAGAAGCCACAACATCCTACCGTTTTCTCAGAAAATATCAATAAGAGTGAGTGTTTTTACCAAGCTAGCCATATCTGTTCCACCACATCCCATGAACGGCCTAACAAATTGTGTGTTTGGAAAACTGTTAGAATTTCTAGGAATGTGAGGAAATTCAATCAATAATTGCTCAAAATATCCAAAACTATATGTAATTAACTTTCCTGCAAAATTTAAAGCATAGATTCATGATCTATGCTCTTTAAAAAGAGTACGGCCTTGAAAGCCAAATATTAGGAAGATATCGTTGGAAAAATAAAATGATGGATTTAAAATGGCATTGCAGAAAAGTCATGACAGAGTGTCAGAAGGTTTTCGCCTATAGCGTGGTTGACACGTCGAGCTACCGTGGCCTTTTGACGCCCCTCACCTACCAGAATGTTTTCGCCTCTAGCGTGGTTTACACGTCGAGTTACCGTGACCTTCTCGTACCCACCCAGTTAACCTCTTTTGCTCCTGAAGAAGCCGCTTACATTAGTGGCGAAACGTCGAGTTTATTGTATATCTTGTGCATTTTATTTTTATTTTGTACTGTATATATTTTACTAATCATGACACGGTCAACACCCGGAAACCCTCATTATATTGCAGAAAATTTTTGGACATTTTCTTCTTCTTCTTTTACCGCGCTACAGCCCAAATTGACCCTTGCCCACAGGTTCTGTCTCCATTCTATCCTATTGGCTGCCGCTCTCCTCCAACCCCGAATACCCCAAAGGCTTTTTACGTCGTCCATTATGCCATTCTCTTAGCGTTTCCGTGCTTTGGCGACGAGTCTCCTTCCAATCTCTTCCATTTGTCACCTATTCTGATCACACGTCCATGGTTGAATACATGCAGTCTTAATATTTTTGGATATTCAGAGAGTGGAGCGTCTTTTGAAAGCTGGTGCAACTCGTTGCTGTACCTTCTATTCCTCGTACCTGTTCCTGTACTGAGCCCAGTATCCTCCTCAATATTCGTCTCTCAAAAACATCTAGTTTATTGCTTGATATTTTCGTCTGCATCCACACATTTTGCTGGCATAAGTTGCAATTGGTCTAATAATTGTTTTATTAATTCTCAGTTTTATCTGCCGGTGTATGCCTACGTCTTCTCTACCGTCTGCCCAAAGCTCAAGACCCAAGTATGAGAACTGTTCAACTCTTTGGGTATTATCGTCCATGATATCCTGATCCAATCTCGGCTGCAGAAGCTCTTGAAATAAATTCAAACTCAACTAATAATGTATATGATTGTCTTCACTATTAAAACATTAGCTGTTATATGACCCAAAAGTGGAACTAAATCAATAAGAATTCCAACATGTATACGTAACAAATATTCACTGGATCTCTTGGTGCCGAAGTAGAACTCTAGAT
>SMLS01051346.1:0-13543 GCA_004785975.1 Popillia japonica
AGGCAGCGTTTTCCAAATCGTCGAGACGCATTCCACACTTGCATAACGGAGGTCGTGTTTAGATTACGGGAAACCGGCCACCTTATGAAGGTCATGGACGTGAAAGGCCCTGGAAGATTTTGAATGATGAAGAAGACCGCCTGAACCTTGTTGACAGAAATCCAGGTGTAAGTACACGAGAGAATCGATGCCTTTATCAAGTAGTCTCCGATACCATTTTCATACGTAATCATATTGATGTTATTGAACCCTTAGCATTCAAAGTGATTTTAAAAAGCTAACTCATCAGCGTTATCTAATAGTTTTTATTTCATCGACAGCAGTTTTTGCGATTTCTAAACACATCCATAGACGGCACAGATTACGAGTTGTAGGGGGGGTTTTAATTACAACCAAAAACAAAACAAACCAAAAGATTTTCTTACAAATTTCGAAAACGAATCGATCAATTTCAGAAAACTATACGCCAAAATGTAGTGTTTCAAAAGACTAAAATGTAGTATTACTCGATACCTCTTACCATTTAAGATTTTTAAGAGGGTAGGTGCAGGGGGTAGGGTGTTAAAGTTGGTGGGCCAATTTTTGCATTAAAAGTTGCCCTTCTCGATATAATACTTCTTACATGTTTCAGGAAATTTTACATTGGGAAGTTTTCAAATAATCCCCCTATATGTGCATACATACATATACATTATGTATGTACATATATGTATATATCCAGCAGCCTGTGAAACTATAGTTCCATTGCAAAATAACATAATCGTAACCACGGCAGTCGAACTAAATAAGAATGAAACGTTTATTAATTGACACAAAGTATTGTAGATATATATAAAATATGACCAAGGCGATAAAGTGTGGGATGATTTTTGTCTTCTAGTATCGTATCGAATTTACCAATTCCGTTTTTCTCAACTGTTCCTGATTTTCAAATTCTCAATCTGTTCTTTATCATTACTGTTTGCAGTTATGATAATCGCCAGTTTTGTTCCCCTATGAACAGCCGCTCGGCTGAAAGATCTATTGTGGCCCTATGTCGTGTTAGGCCTTGCACTCAAAAGAAGAAGTACGCGAGTTGGTCAAGCTTCGCCTCTGCGCATCCCATATTGGAGAACCGGCAAGGAGGTGCGCAAATGTTTTTCCTGTACCCCCCACAGCTTCTACTCTAGGAAGAGTTTACTAAGCCCATACGATGTGTGTATTTGTTCAGTGTCCAGAGTCCAGTTAAGATCCCTGTAAGAATCCTTAGCCTGGGTCTGCTCATCAAGACAGATTTTGGGAGTCTATCCTCGTATAGATGAATACTAAGAATTTTGCAGTGTATTATGGCGAGTCATCCATTCCAATGAGAGCGGTGCTGAAAGTAGGCTGAATGCTGGCGAAAACTTTGATGCAACTAAAGAAACTCCCTCGCGTCGGTTCTGTCCCTGAAAGTGATTGTTTACTAGCTGCTCTGACTAACCCGTCAGCAAGTTGGTTTCCACTAATCTCAGGGTAGCTCTGCGCCCGTCTTACGTATCGACCAAAATTAACAGCCTGTAGAGCCTTAAAGGCACCTGGACTGTCCGATAGTACTTCGCCAATCCAAACAGATACCGACATGCCTAGTAGTGTAGAAGAGAATGAGGAGCTAATTAATGTTACCAAACTTCGAAAAGAAGCTGCACAAAGATTAGAAAGAAACAGACTGAAGCAGGACTTATTATTTAAGAAACGAAAGGTGCCGAAGATGTTCCAAGTAGGTAATCTTGTACTCACGAAAGTGACAAGTCTTTCTGCAATCCACGAAAGCAAAAAGCTTCTGCAGAAGTTCCGTAGTCTGTTCGAAGTGGTAGAAATTTTACCAAACGACCGGTATAGAGTATAAGAAGACAGAAATACTACGAGGTCGAGTCGCCCATATGAAGCAGTTAGAAAGTTTGAAACGTTTCAAATTCCACGACAATTAAGGTATGTTTGCCCTAGATGGCAGTAGTTTGCCCTATATGGCGACAGTTTGCCTTAAATGGAAGTAGTTTGCCTTCAGTTACAGTTGTTTGCCTTTATTAGCTGCTCTAACCCGTCAGCAAGTTCGTTTCCACTAATCTCATAGTGGCTGTGTGCCCTCCTTACGTGATGATCAAAACTGAGAGTCTATAGAACCTTTAAGGCACCTTAACTGTCCAATAATAGTTCGACTAATCCATTATCATGCTAGAATGGCTATTATTTCGACCTGGAAGATATAGAGGAAGTTTCCTAGGCTATTCGCCAACGGGTTTCCTGCCTTCAGTGATGTTATTTTTAATTTGTTTTTCATATATAGAGTTAAACTCCCTCTAATCTGCACATGATATTTGAATAACGCCTTAAATTTTGTGGGTTGCTTTTGTCATATTTAGCCTCCAAATATCGCTATTTATATTAATGGCCACACATTCTGATTTGTTGTTTTAATTACTCAACTTACTAATCTTGAAGATAAAATCCCATAGAATAATGTATACAGCAGCAATATTTTTGTTTAACCTAAAATGTTATCTGGCGACACTGGCCGTTATTTCTGTACAATACAAAATAATATTTACAGAAGCAAAAATGGATAATCCTTCATTTATTTATTGTTATTACGCTTTCTGCGCACACTTTGGTATATTTCACAAATTAAACGATATAGTAAGATGTTCACGTTCCATTTATATTGTCGAGTGAGACCAATGATTGACTAATTTACAGTCCACGCATTAACCGAACACCGACCACTTATGTAGATAATTATCTAGGCATTTTACCAGTTCAAACTTTGTTTTAATCCGGGTATTTTATATGTAAACAGCAAATTCAGCCATGTAATAGCAGTAAGTCAAGGGAAGGAGAGAATCTTATCCAAACCTGAGATGTTTACATATTTATGTATGATGAAACAAAGAAACAGAAAATGGATGCATATTGTTTGAATTAAGCATAAAATCGTTATAACAACGGTAAAGTTGCAAGCGAGTATAATGCAGTTTTTTAAGACTTCACGGCTTCTTCATTTTAATCACATTTCTTTGTTATTTTGTTAATAGTACACGCTCTGCTAAGTTTCATACATTATTGTGCACCACTTGATATTTCAGTAGCGCAGTAGTATTGCACCAAATGGGATTCTGTAGAAACTGTTTGACATTTGGATTTGAGATTTGGTAAGATTAAGTCATTGATAAATACCCATGTTTTGGTATGTGCTTCATTTGTTTTAAGATACTAGTGTTTGTCTGACACAGCCACCTTGAATTTTTTAAATAGCAACCCTATGTTGAATTTAGTGTTATTTGGCAGATAATTTATTTAGAAGCACAGTACAATATATCATAAGTCGCCTTGACGACCAATCCAAGTTACCACGATTTGATTCCAGAAAAATACTAGGAATGTCTGCTTTACTTGTGTATGAAGAACAACGAACGCCAGCTCACATTACAACCGGATGAAACCTGGACCTGGTTTTCGGTATTACATAGTCTTTGTTAAATATTTCTCTCTTTAGTTAATACTTTGAATTCTTTTTTGCAAGAGAGGTTTATATGTTACGTTTCATAGATGAAATTATACGTTTTTTCTGCATTAATTTTATTACATAAAAAACTCGGTATGGCTAGCAAGACTACTTTGCGAAAATGCCGCAAAAATTAGTCTCAGCAATTTTAGGTTATTGTATCTCTTTGTCTGGGTATTGAGATACACTAAAATATATTTTATGCATTGTTCATTTTCATTTCTTTATTAAAATGGTATGTGAAGTAACCACCTCCAACTTTCTTTATTTTTTCCAAAAATAATTGACGTTACTTTCTAGGTTATACAAATATTCCTCTAACTACAAGAAATCATTTTATATATCCTGTACTTTCAAAGTCACTCACAAAAAAGTTAAAAACGACCAAACTTTACAGGAGACTGGATAATGTACTTTGGTATGTTATTTAGTGATTATACGAAAGTACGCATGGAATCTGCAAGTTTCTGTTAAGCTTCTTAAAAAAGCGGAAAGAAGACCATATAAAACAAAGTGAACTTAATGTACTTTAAATATATTCATCTTCGCATTTTCGTGATTACAGGTAGAAAACAAACTAAGTTTATTGGTTGACTCATTGCGTTATGATTTTCAACAGACAGCAATGATTGTGACACAAGTTAGTAATCATTCTATTCTCAGTTCTATTCGAATTGTAAGAATTACGTCGGATCTGGTAAATTCATTAGATAAATAGTACCTACTCTGTAGCAGTAACAATAATAATTATTACTTCGTTGTGTTAATATGTTCACCAAATGTATTAAAACGTCCATTTCGTAATTCTAACAAAAGCTTTTTTCACAGTATAACGTATTATACTGTGAAAAAAGCTTCAATTTCAGCACTTCTCATAAGTGTTTGTTAACTCGTTCAAATAATACTAGTCATCATTTTAGGCACAATCTTGTATATGTATAATAAACAAAGTTGGGATGAAATATTCAGTATCACAGTTGCCGCCGGGAAGATTTCAGAGGTCAAACGCAAATTTACGCGTTTAGTCCACAGTCGACTTGCTTTTGTGAAGCAGTTATACCGTACTTTTAAATTACCATAGTAAACTGACTCCGTTCATCGCATTTCCAACCTAATCTTTCATTTACCCGGCGCTTTTTGTTTAGAATATGGCGGTATATACGATGTTGTTGTTCATCCACTTGATAAATATTACAACATAGTTAAATATTATACAAACTTACACACTTATATATTATTGTAAATAATATATGTACAAATCCCATGAAACAATTTGTACCTACTTTTAGAGCTCTCGAAACGCCTTTTAAGTAATCATTATATTAAGAATTGTATTCATTTGTTTCGTGTTCTGTTTAGAACACATTAGTTACAGTATAGATATTTCTGAAGTTCTTAAACATATTGTTCTTACATATTCATAGTAACTTTATTGCTTCTTTTTTACATGTTAAGAATTATCTTTGTATCGTATACAGGGTTTCCAACGTAACCCGTTCGTTAAAAGTTTTGTATATTAACGTCTTAGGACAATTCTGAAAATGTGTAGCATGTAATGTTGCTACTTAGTGAGTCAAAATAAAATGTTTACACTAATGAATCACCGGTTATACCATAAATCATAACAGACTTTCATATTTCAAATGGAATGTCATATTTTTTATTGCATTTTTAGATTCCTTATGATGAGATAACATTTTGCATATGCCAAAAACTAACCGTTTTTGAATTATGTTGATTTTTATGAAATTTTTTACTTTTTCAAAGGACCTTTAAAGATCACATATCTAAGGCGTGAATGCACTGAATTGCTTCATATTTCTGCTGGAGGCGGCGAAAGGTAGAAGAGACTCTCTAAACAGTTAATAAATCTCTTACAAGGTGTTCCGAATTTAATGATTATTTAAGTAATTTTCAAATAAGGAAAAATCGATTTTTTTAAATGGAACGTATGTGAATACACCATACTAATTGTAAGTAGATAAATATTTTGCATTGAACAGCTGTAGGTGTGCCTATGTCTATCTGTCATAGTTTTAGATCGTGGTAGTTAGCCATGAAAAGTACATATATGTGATCTGTCAAAATTGTCACAATGTTTATTTCGTGTTTAAGTGGCTTTAACTTTACAAATATGAGGAAGAATTAAATATTCATTCTAATAGAGATATTTTGAATTTATTTTATATTGCTGGTGAGTCTCTTCAAATTATTGAAAGGACATGTCGAGTTTTTACTGGATGATGTATTCTTAATTAGAATTTTATTAGTTAGTTATAAGTGTTCTTTAATCCCTCAAACCAAAAGTTCGAACATATTATTTCTTGCCTTATAACAAATTAGCTGATTAATTCTTTGAAGATTAGCCTGTAAACTCACTGATCTACAGCACAATAAATGTCACCCAGTAAAATATCTTATAAAGAGGAACTGAACTAATGCCAGAAAACTTTAATAAAGCTGCAAAATGTTTGATTAATTTTAGGAAACATTTAACAAAAGAAGTCGCAAATAATAGAATATTCATTTTATTTCTTATATGTCTGCAATTTTATAATAATTTATGAAACTATATGTGATCCGCGTACTTACATACAGGGTGTAAAAAAAATCAGACCGACATACTTTGAAGGAAAATAGATGCCGTTAAAAGAAACAGTTTTTATTAACATTACTTTTCTCTACGACGCCGACGTTTCGTTTTAATATTACACGGTAAAAGAGGAGATTGGTGACTTCAAAACGAAAAACAAACAATGTTAAGTGCACCGATTGTCTCACTCGTTCGCATACCTCGGGAATGTTTTTAATGTGATCAGACGCAGCAATTATCCGAGCTACTAATTCTTCTTCCGTGTCAATGGGACTCTGATAAATAAGAGTTTTCATATGCGCCCACAAGAAAAAATCTAACGACGACAAATCTGGCGACCGAGGAGGCCATGCGATAGGACCACATCGGCCTATCCAGCGTTCATTAAACGTTTGATTCAAATAATGAAGCACAGTGGCTATGAAGTGAGAACTTGTTGGAACAACATTTATCTCCTTGTGATCAGTGGCACATTTTCCAGCAGTTCTTACAAAACTTCTTCAAAGAAAATATGGTAAACATTGCCATTCAACGGTAAACCTAAAATGTATTCGCAAGTCCTCTAGCTCTATTCAAAGGTTGTCAGAGTAAGTTTACGTTTTCCAATACGATAATAGTGTAGTAGGTAAGTATGTTTTTTCAGGTCTTGTCGCGTAGGTAACTATTCTCTGTCTTGACGTTTCGCTGATTGTGCTATCAGCTTCTTCGGAAGTTTTCTGAAGCCTGATCTTGTCGTCTTTTGCTTCTAGTTATATATCCCATTCCCGTTCTGTATCGCCGATCCGTAACCGTTCCGCTACCTTGATCCGTAACCGTTTCGCTCAGTTGACCCATAACCGTACCTGTCCGATGAACTCCACTGTTTCTTGTATGACGATCTCGTAGTGCTAACGTCCAGGTGTTGCTGAGTTTGTATCCGTCTTCACGATTAAAGCTGTTGTTATTGCTTTTCATTATTTCTATAGACTCGCGTATTATCCTCGGATGGTGGCTAGTTCTGGCTAATGCCTTCACGTCGCTATAGCTTATGCTGTGGTCTCCTTGTTGCTGCAGGTGTTCCGCTACTGCAGATTTTTGGTTGCCACTTGTTCGCCCTAATTCAACTATGTAACTGTTATTTCTTTCCCTTTATTTATTGAAGCCCTAATAATTCCTAACATTATTTTTGAATTTTGATGGTTTCGGTTACGTCGACAGTTTAAACAGCATACCATAGAGTCCATATGTTATTACCACAGCTTTGAAAATTATTATTCAAAAAATAATTTTTTGTTTCTTTCGTAATATTATCATAAACAACTTTCTGAAGAAAGTTCCCCAGAGTTTTCCCTCACGTTGTATGGCCGAGTACTTCTTGTTCACATTATTATAAATCTTACCTTATTAGAATATAGGGTATATCTAGGTATATTGTGTAATGGTGCAACTTTTTATGAATTATTTTATAATATGAACAATAGTCATAATAGGAAAAATAGTGCGTATTAAAATTTCAACCGAAACATGATTGAATATAATTTTAATGCAGGTATTACCAATCGATATGTACAGTTCGCGACAAAAGTATACGACACTACATATATTAAAGAAATTTCATTGTTTTTTAACCATATCAAGTTTTTCTATTTTTCCTATATTTGTTAAACAAATTTCGCTATTTCTGTTACTATATGAAGCAGAAATGCGTGATATGAGGATAATTTGCGGTTATTAACAAAATAGAGGTGCGTCAAAAGTATAGGACATGATTTATTTAAACTTTATAAACATGTAAAATAATTATTTATTTATTTATAAATAATGTCTATTAGTGAGTGAGGCCGCCACGCTTCTCTATCACGTCAAGCATTCTCTCTGGCAAACTGTCAAACAACTTTTGTTGTAGTTTGTGCGCTAAACTATCCCATTCTATTCAAATACACGTTTTTAATTCATGAGTTGTGTTAAAGTGTCTTCCGCCGCTGTATACCGGACGTGCTAAGATACTCCAGGCATTTTCAATTAATTGAGGTCAGGTGAACTGATTGACCGCTCAAGAATTGATATTCCCTTTCGTCGAAAATAGTCTTTTACAATTTGAGCACGGTGTACAGCAGCGTTATTTTGCTGAAACACAAAGTCACGGCAAGCAATCTGTTCAGCATGTCTTGATATTTGATCGTCGATGACATTTATATAATTAGGACTATTCATTTTACAATTACAGAACTTGATTTTAGTTTTTGCGTTAAACCCCATACATACCTGTCCATATGTTTACCCTACCACCACCCGTCTGCCTACGACTCAGAATTACTTCTTTGTTCCTTAAATCATGGTAATAGCAGTGATAGTCATCAAGACTATCTAAATTGATTTCTCACCAGTAAAAATGATATTTTGCTAGCGCTTACGCCAATGGACACACGGGGTTGCAAATGCTAAGCTGGCTACTTTATGCTGACATGTTAAAGGAGGTTTTAGTTGCAATCACTTTCGTTTTAGGTGAGTTGTTGGTTTTAGCAGACGTTGAACATTTAGTAGATTGGTATTTAGATCTGCTGTTTGTGCTATTTGTCTAGCAGTCATTGTTGAATTTGATGCACACCTTAAAATTGCACGACGTTTACGTTCTGTTCTAGCTCTTTCAGAGTTGCGTCCTTTCCCGTAATTTTCGCCTTTATTTGAAAACCTATGAATCACATGACGGCTTCGGCTGAAATTTGCTGCTATTTTTGCAACTGACCAATTTTTGTTGCGCCAAGTACGGATTAAGTCCATTTCAGTATTGGTTAATTGTTTAGTTGGTATGAAGAACGCAGATTAACCCCATAACGTTTAATACGTCTTGTAGACTTTATTATAAAATGTTTTTCTCAGTTGCACTGTAACCGTTGAGAACAACACTGAAATTGATGACATGGCCTATACTTATGTCGCAATTGATGTGTGGTTTTCCCCGAATATCTTTGTTCATCCCTAGTTTCGCAATGCCTGCACAAGGAACTACTGCAACCAACTGTATACGTTTGCAGCACGGCTTGTCTAAATTTTTTTTTATTTTCATTGAAATTTATGGGTGGCCTATACTATTGTCGCAGACTATACGTATGTACATATATCGTTTGTTAATTTAATTTATTAATTCATAGATTCAATTATTATTGTATGTATGTAAAAATAACATTTCTTTGTAAATGATTCGTGACAAGTGTGGAACAAGAAAAAACTTGCGCCAAGTGTGCACGAGTAAGCTGACAGTTCATCCTAAAATAGTTATTAAAATTGCACCAGATAATATTTTACATCTCGCTTCTTCTGCTCCGAACATACCTATGCAGTTGATTATAGGCAAGCAAGTGATACCTGAATGGCAATCTACAAATAGTGTGAGATTTGTGCTGAAATTTTTTTTGGTCGGGCTCTATTTTTTGAAATTTTCGGAATTTGATTTGTTAAATGGTTCAAGTTGTTTTAGTTGTTCTAAACATTATTCTACCTTTTTTGCCTTCTATCACTTCCAGTTCACTAAAAATTGAGAAAAACAAATTCTCGTTAGTGTCCTTGTTTCTGAACCTTATATTTTTGAAAGTTGTTCCAAATACGAGGCGCAACCATAACTATATTCGCTGACAGTCAACGGGCGTTGAAGACTTTTAGTGCTTACACATACAAATATAGTCTGTTGCATGAATGTATATGCTAAAGACAATTAGGACACAATAACCACGTTACTGTTCAGTGAGTCGCAAGTCACCAAGGAATTCAAGAGAACGAAAAAACAGATGAGCTTATCAAACAAGCAACAAAAATGCCTTTTATTGGACGTGATCCTTGTTGTAAAAAAAGAGCCATCTGAAGCAAGCAAATAAGCAGAACACACCAGGCCAACAGCAGGCGATGGCACTTTTATCAGCGAAATTGGAAAATATAGTAGGTACTATCTTTCAGCAAAGGAGACCTCGGACTATTGGCAGGATTCTTTTACAGGTTATGCGGTCCTGAAATACCATCTATACAAGCTCAGCAAAGCAAAGGATCAAATCTGTCGTCTATACCAAGAAGATCTAGATACTGCGGAACATAATTTGTGTGAATGTGTTGCTGTCAGTCGTACTGAACATCATCACTTCAGCAGACCGTTTCTATCGCCTACTGAAATCCAGGATAATGATCTTGAAGGTTCATTAGAAGCCTCCAACTAGTCCACCACCTGGAAGAGCAATATTACAATAGATTTATCGAGGCTGCAGTGACTAAAGACAACAGTGCCACAGCTCGTAAATATACATAATTTAATCTAAACAAAATATACGAAATGTATTGTATGCGTTTTGGCGAATTATTCCGGTAATATACATTTCTGCTGCTCTATTCTCAATATTTGATTAATGTAAACTACTGTGTGCAACGATAACTTTATTGCGTTTTTCCATTTTCTTAACGAATTTTTTTATAAGGAACCGGATTTATTTGAGCTTATATTTTCATAATAATAATGATGTCATATATTATATAACAATATATTCTTAAATCAAAAATTTTATAGCTTTGCAGATATTTAAAATCTCTGTACCTCTGCCTTGTGTGGACATGTTGCCAAATGGAGTGACATCCGGCAAAGTAGCATATCTTTCACCATTACTATAAATGGGTAAAAATGGGTTACTTAAAGAACAGCGGAAGTAAATACAAATTTATAGTTGCTCTGTGATAAGCACGTAAATGTTGGTGGCTACAGTTATGCGATACAGCTACACGCCATAAAATAAGCAGGAAAGATGATAAGGAAAAAATATGTACATATGTATACATATCCGTAATCACGCGCTAAAGTGTAGGCTACAAAATTGTTACCAAAGTTCTCCTCTAACAACATGTAAATTATCGTTTAGTTAAATGTATTATAGATGAACTACCTTAGTTATAACGACAAGAAGAAACTCTAAAACTAATAATAGTTCAAAGCAAACCGAGATTAATTTACTACTACTATTAATTAATTTACAGCTTTTGGGGTCTACTAGCTTATGTGTTCTACTTAAGATTAAAAAATTTGAATTAATTAGCAAAATTCGGGTACACGAAAACTCAGTATTTGGAAGCTGAATTCATGCAACTATGGAAACTGTTAATAATTATCGATATGGGAAACTATCGACGACTATCTCTGCTTGAGGTGAACTATTACTTAGTAATACACGAGAGATCTAATTAATAATAATCAATGTACATATGTATGTATATTAGAATACTTATAATATTTCACATAATGTAATTACCGATATACATAGTTATAATAGCTTTGCCAAGATTCAGCTTGTCAGCGATAGGTTTTTAGAAGGCTGTCGCTAGTAGCGGAGCTTCACATTCTTTCTCCTGCTAATTTTTTTTATTGTTCTAGATTTAGGTTACTTTTATTTGCTTTTATTTCTGAATTTGTCTTTCTGTAGTCTCCCAAATTTCACGGCAAATGCGGAAAGGTAACGTCCTAAGTCGGTCTACAGACACAGACGTAATAATAACTCATGGGCAGTCGATGCCCCTTGTAATTGATGGAGGCTGTTAGGGCATGTGAAATGAATTATTACTATTATTTTCAAGTTTTCCCATCTTTTTAAATTGATATTTTAAGAGCAAACCCGTGAGGCTCTTTAAATCTGATTTACTTAGATCAAGAACCCTTCATTACTATTTTTTGTTACTATTTGGCGTTTTATTACTATTTGGCAAGCAGTTGATAAATTTCTTCGCTAGTCTTTGTCCGGATGTTTTCCTCCAGAGGAAGGCATTTCTCGCTTCCCAGTCCTGAACTTCCTGAGCTGGCGTTTAAAAAGGTCTAAGAAAGGTTCTGGTCCAATGAAATATATGTCAGCGCCTTGCTTTGAAATAACGCTTGATTTGAAATAACGTGGCGGATGAGCCACGTTATTTCCTTTGATATCTGTGTGCCCTGGAACGCACATCAAAGATACCCTGTCTTTTGTGGCCAGTTGTGTTAAGTTTATCCGACATTTCTAACCACAATTTAAACTGAGAGATATGAGTGACTATGCCCTTATCTAGTTTTTCCCGCCACAACAATCTATACCGTGTATCTCCGCCTGAAAAATTGCTGGAGATAGGTACTTTTAGGGCTCTAGAGCGCTTGTCTTGATCCATAAACGCCAACCTCTACCCCTTTGCTAGTTTTGGATCCGTCCGTGCAGACGGGATCCATTTTCTAAATTAAGTCCACCACCAGGTCATCTAGAATCCTTACATGTGCATTTGAATTACTCTCTTTATATCTATGCAATATACTGCAAATCTCTTAATTACCACATGCAGAGTTAGAGAGCAAACATAAACTGCATGATTGCACGAACATATGTTTCAAATACACCAGTATTGCTGATAATTGTCACGTTGTATAGCTATCAGAATAAAACGATGCTTCAGAAGATCAATATTTTTAATCAAAAACTAACACTAACTACTACAGATTGATCGCTATATATTTATTTATTATTCTCTGTCATGTTGTTGCCAAGCTACTGGCATCAGCTTACCTTGACAATAATAATATGTATTTTATAGAAAAAAATGTTTCATAATACCTTAGTGGAATAGTAAAAAGTGTAAACAAAATTATGTACATATGTATAGTAATTAATCTAATGATGGCTTTGCAAACTAGGGCAACAAGTTAGGGTAACAATTTGCACTGATTGATACTTGAGTTAACTAAAATACTGAACAACTGGTATAGAGTGCGATTATTTTGATGAATGGAAATACCTACATTACTTCAAACCCAATTTAGTTATTGTTCATGTAAGCAGTTTTTTTAGTTTATGAAATGGAGATTTCTCACTTAAGATTGGCATTTAATTTGACAAAGATCGTACAAGCCCGAAATACTTACAAAAACGGTTTGAAACCAATCTAAATATTCAATATATATCACAGACAATAGATGCAAAAAACCAATCGTAACTCATCCTTAACGTTTCAAGTTTTTCTTTTAACAAATCCTTCCCTATTCTATTTGAACATAACATTAAAATTCTAGCTGAATACATATTATAAATAAAGGATAGGGCGAGCAAGATTTATGGATAGAAACTTGAGGAAACAAAAAAGTATCAAAGAATAAGTTGAAGAACGATTGCCGAAGCGGTGTATAAATTGAAATTCTGATTTATGGTTTTAAATGAAGTAGAACTAGTTGACACAATTTTCTGTTTATTTACAGGCAGAGGCAGCTCTATTATACGACTCCGTATTCGTTTTCACAATAGGTCTACAAACTCTAGAACAATCACATACGTTAAAGTTGTCAAATGTGTCCTGTGATCGCGAGCAGCCGTGGGATGGTGGATTAAGTCTTATCAACTACATCAATTCAGTAAGTAATGTATGTATGTACACTCTCTTTCCAAAGTAATGTCTCCCCCAGCCAACGGATT
>SMLS01051347.1:0-10895 GCA_004785975.1 Popillia japonica
TCAATTCAAAGTTGTTCTTGGTTAGAAACGTGTTCTCAAACGATTGATTAAAACTTTTAACATATAATGAGTATCTCGTAGATATCAATTCAATTAGAATACAATCATTGAAATTCGATCTTCAATAGAATACGTGACGTACTGCAAAGCTAGACCATTATTGTGTATAGATACGCGAAGAAGACGGATAACAAAGAGTAATAAGAATAAGAAGACGAAGGATAGGAATGGAAGCGCATGACAGTGGTACGCACCGTGTTCGGGTACACTAAATCACCGCTCGGATATTTATGTCGACTCGACTGTCTCTTTCTGAAACTATAGCGTTGATATTCGTATTCCGCGAATGCATAATTGTACAATTCATGCGGCCTGTCTCGTAACTCCTCTCTGAATAGGTAATTACTAACCATGTGCGCGCCCCGGAATGAACCTAACCGGAGATCGGACCCGTGTGCTGTGTGCGTCTGTATTTGGTCGCGATGCAGATGCTTGATCCGACAGTGGACAAAAGTTTTAACCGGCCAATCCCGACTACCGATCAATAATTGAAAGAATTGCAAGAGAGCAGGGTTGCGTTGACTGTTTGATATCTACAGGTGTTCACAAAAACGACATTTTTTAAATTTGGAATACGTTAACAGAGTTGAAATGGACGAGGAAACGTAGGAAGAATTGTTTAATGTGTTTAATTATGTTGCCTTGTTTTGTTAATCCAGCAACATCCTTTCGTTTTAATTGAGTTTCGTTATACATTTCTTAGGTCTGGTCCTAAAATCTAATTGGAAATGCCAGAAATTATCTACTGAACTGTTTTACAGTCAACATCATCACAAAAGTATTTTATGAATGTCAGGGGTGTAAGTTGAAGTTTTAAATTGCAGTTACAAACATACGTTAATTAGAGATTGCTGAGAAGAAGTATTTACTGAATAGTTTACGTAGGCAAAGCTAATTCTACCATCGAATATGTCAATAATCATAATTGCCATGCAAATATCTCGCCTTAGTTGGTTTGAAACAGAAGATGATGTGAATGCTTGAGACTAAGAGCTCTAGTAAATACCACTGGCGAGGCAGAAATAATTTAGATGTAAATGTGAAATATAAACTGTTCTTGCAGAGGCAACAGAGGTAGATAACAAATCTACAGTGTTCGAAACTTTAAGGAGTTGTTATAATTTAACAGCATGTCTTGATAGAAATACACCCACATAGCTAATAGGATTTTTTGAAGATTTATTGAAACATTGTTAGTTCTATACCAAGAGTTACAGTTTCAATGTAGTTAAGTTTTAACATCACAAACTTTAGGCATTAAAACAAAATATGAGCTGAAAGCATAAACAATATCAAAAAGAAATAAGATTTCAAAATTTTTTAAGCTGAACATTTTTGCTAATCGAAAGGAAAAATCTTGAACGTTTGGAAAAATTAAACTGATAAATTTATATTTAAGGTTATATTGATAATTGGATTTAATGGTGTAGAATAGATGGATATACTAATGTGCACCTGAATTATGTCAAAGGTTATTTCCTTTTTTCAATTTAGGCCAAGTATAGGAACATGTCGCGTTTATTATGAGAGCTTCTGGATTGAGACCGCGTCAAAGTAGTGTCTACATATTATACAAAAACAAAAAAAGATATAAAATACAATAACGCATAAAATAAATAATTAAAGAAAGAAAACTACAAACTTGACGTTTTGCCACTTATGTAAGTGGCTTCTCTAGGGGTAGAGGGTGGATAAGGAAAGTCGGAAGGTCACGGTGTCTGGACGTGTTAATTACGCTAGAGGCAAAAATCTTCTTATAATAGAGACTCGAACCGTGGAAGCCTTTTAACCTTTTCACTGCGCAACGTTTTAAACATAATGCTTCCGTGGTAGATTGAATTGAGCCGTTGTGTCCTTACATGGTTCGCACAGTGAACAGAACAAGTTTGCGCAAAAGACACTTATGTGCTGCTTGTCCAGTGACGAAGACAAGTTTGGATCGATAGAGGGAAAATAATTGTTTGAGGTGTTTTCTATGTCAGACACCACCTTTTTTTGCGGATTCGTCCCGGTCGCGCAGTGAAAGGGTTAACAAGAAAGCATCATAGTAATTGATAGTTTATAATAGCGTCAAATTAGTAGGTACTATATTATCATTTATTATTACGCAGTCATAGATATACATATTTAATATCAAAGAAAACGTCTTATATGTATTGTTTCCTTAATGTATTTATTGAGTTAACACACTTGCTACGCTTTCTTGATGTACCCAACACAACACAAAAAACATAACAGTGGCAAGAATGGATATTTCCTGAAAAAATTTCCAGAATATAATTCATTTCTTTTTAATGCAAATGTGTTTTAATTGGCCTCAAAGTAGAAAAAAATCTGCATATAGAGCATAATAATGTGTTTTATTAATTTAAACAAATTGTAAAAATTATTGATACATATTACAAAAAGTAGGTAACATATGCTACAAAAATGTAACATTGGTTGAAAACCATTTAAGCAAAAGAAAGAAAACGTAAAATGCTGAAAGCTAAATGATCTCAAAGAAAAACGGAAGTATAATATAATATATGGATTTAGTTCAATTCAATCAAAAAAGGTTGAATTGGTTTAAAGTTTTCCTAAGTAAAAAAAAAATAAATAAATAGGGTTAAATCCGGACGTAGCACGTGGTGAAAATTTCTAAATTTGTTCTGTCTGAGGTGCAATTGGAACATACATAATTCCAACCAAAATAATGCCGGAAACGGTCTGATAAGTAGGAAATCTAGCAACAAATATCCACAAGCATGTAGAATAACATGATACATCATACATTTTATTCACAAAATCTAATCTCAGAGCAGAAAAGGTAGACCTTACATGCCAGGGTTACGTTCGAAAACGTCGAACGTAACCCTGCAAGTAAAAATTCCACTTAGGTAGTGGCGGTTGAAAAAATCAAAAGGTGAGTAATTATGTATGATGTGCGACGCTCGTGCGCTAGAGTTTTCGAACGCACATTTTGTTCACTGCCGCCAATTCTGTTTGTATTTGTACATGGTTAGTTGCCAGCAACGAATGTTCATAAACCTTAATTAATTAATTTTAAAAAAGTTGTTACTGCTATCTCTTGTTATAAAATGGAAAATAGAAGTCATATTATTGCTGCTATACATATTAACATCAACTACATCATATTTAGAAAATATGCTAGATAATTCCGAAAGTAGTTCAGATGAAGAAAATATAAAGTATGACAAAAAATAATGATAACAATTATATAAACCTAAATATAACCTCTGCCCGCCGTGTGACAGATCACAAACGCATGCGCAACGATTTTCAAGCCACTTTTAACTTGGGTAGTTTGGGCGTTTATAGAACGTTACCTACTCAATACGTTTTCGAACGTTCATTTTATGTAAATTTTCCGCTAGAGTGTTGTTGTCGAACGTACCCCAGTGTCAGCGCTACAAAATCTAGAAAATCTTTATTCCTAAGCGACCGAACAACATTAACTATCAACCTAGAAAAAAACGCACCAATAATATGTTACACAAGAGCAACGGACAACGAAAATGTACAACCAAAAGCGCTACGAGGACGTAAATGGTGAATACGAAAGAACCCAACAGCTTTCAGTAATAAATAATTCAGTAATAACCCATCCACTACATAACCTAAAATGAACAAAATATTACCGAGTCCAACCAAACTATGGTATATTACATACCGATGCAAAAACTAGTTCATTACCGCCGAGAGATAATCTCGAGACGGGAATGAATCTTTCCGCCGAGGTTTGTATACTATTTTACTCAGGATCGGTCAATAATTAATTATTTTAGTATGCATGCATCATAAACCAATCAAAACACACCCATACGCGTGCATAATCGGGTTTTATCGCACGCTGTGCGTATAAAGGTTGCTTGGTAACAGCCAATCTCAAGCGTTTAATAGTACCGTGAAATGTCGGGAAATGTCAAATGACATATAGGTACATGTCACTCGATAATATGTATTGGAATTATTGATTTGAATTATTATTTGGACTTTGCAGGTATTAAACTTAATTCAGCTTCAGCAGCTAGTTTTTGAATTTCTGTCGACATTATTAATACAACAATGAGGTTTAATAATTAAGTGAAATGTCAAATGACATAATATAAAGACATATCACTCGATAAAATGTATCGAAATTATTGATTTGATTTCTTCTAGTTAAAATTATTGTTGCATTTATACTAAAGAATATCATATGACACAGTGCATAATTAGCTTTTAAAGCACTCGTAACGTTAAAGCCACTCCGCTTCGAGTCGTGGCTTTAAACTCGTTACTCGTGCTTTAAAAGCCTGATTACGCACTAGTATCATAATATTACACTAGTATATTATATATCCTACTAAATCATAAATTTCAAAAATATAATACTATTAAATTTTATGGAATTTTGACAATTGCCTTTGATATATACTGTTGCTAGGGTAACGTAGCAATTAATAGTAATATTTTTGACAGATAATAGTTTGCTTTACTTATTTAAATGACACTGACATTTCATAACCTCTGAAATGACATTAGCTAGCCTAGAAAGTGACATAACCTAGCCGGTAAAGTGGCATAAGCTAGCCGATAAAGAGCCATAAGCTAGCCCAACTAGCCGGTAAAATAACGCGGTTTCTAACTTATTTGATGGTTGGAAATGTTCTCTTTACCAAACCGATCGTGAGTAAAAAAAACTCCCGTAGGTATTCCGCTCACTATCCGGGCCATATACTGATGAGTAAGTACTGAAAAAGTATTGCGCTCAGAAAAGATATAAAGCTAATTAAATAAAACAAACTATAGGTCAGAGTGTGAAAAACAGAAAAGTATTCATTCTACAGTTCTCTTATTGGCATCGTTACCGTTTGAATAGACATAAAACGAATCTTAATTGGAGAGCAGTAACGAGCAATTGCTGCGTCAAATTAGAAAATTATAACCACGGGTGTCCTAAAAATACTTCACAATTTTTAGGGTATAGCATTTTCCCTATTTTACATTATGTGTACCTAGCTTTTCTGTTTTGCTAAAGTAATTGAAGATTGATTAGCATATCCTATTTAGCTCTGATAGCAGCATTACAATCTATACGCGTAAAATCAATTTCGGTTTGATCACTTTGAGATTAATGTTGTCTGTCGATCATTTCCATTGAATTCCGAAACGTCTAGTGAGTAGCATCAACGGTGGCATTATAAATATGTATAAATATCTCACAACTGATAGAATTGTATCAGAATGGCTAGACGTGGCAGCACTGTCTACGACCGTCTGAAATATTTATGGATTATACCGGATTATATGGATTATTATAGCCGTTCACTTGTTTCGCCGTGTGAGGGGAATCAAGAATGCGTCGCATTGTTAGTCTCGGTAGTCAGCATCAGCAACTCAAGAAGAAGTTTAAACTTTCCATCGAATTGCGAATACCATCCGGGTAGGTAGCTGCAGGCATGTATACATGTCTCGTTTCGTCGCTCACAGAACGAACGGTTTATGTGACCTACATTTTGACAGTTTTTGAGACGCGTTCGCCGATAAATATCAAAGTGGCTGTGGTGAAGCAGCTTTTTTTCCGATTACTGAAACGAGTCGATACTGTTTTTTTCGTATCTCATCAATTGTTTTCTCACGTGTATGTACTTACGTACTTCTATGGTAAACAATCGCTCTATACATAGTTTTGATTACGCTCTACTCATTGTCAGTTCGATTGGCGTGTTGTTAATGTTGCTAATGATGGGCCGATGATAAAAATGGCTATTAATGGACTGGAATTTGAATAAGCTTTGTTTTACAAGAGCTACTTTTAGAAAATATAAACGTCGTGAGAAATTTTAAATATAAGTTTAGTCTATCATTCATAGCCCATATTTAAAATATGGAAATCATCAACAGGTAATGTTTACACTAATGTCACGCAGCTATTGTAACACGTTCATTCATGATTCTAAATTTACTCATACATGTTAGTATCATAAAAATAGTTAATATCGATATATGAAGTTGATGATGTGATTATAACAGCGCCAATGCTGGATAGAAAACACTGGAATGAAGCGATAATAATTGTAGTAAAAAAATGGATAAACAATTATCTCTCTCGACCACTGAATACAGGCTGCATACTACGATTCTCATTTTTACGCCAAAATACAATGTTGGTAAACATTAACGGTGTTTTAGAATTAATAAAATCGTTTCTTAACACCGAAACAGATATAAATCATAGGTGCAAATTTATGTGATCAGCAATAATAGATTTTTAGCTTCATAGAAAAGGAAATTAATAAAGATAACTCAAGGAGCGCCTTTTCAAAAGTTAACTTGTCAAAATTGACGTTTTTTAGATAAATGGTATTACAACTTATATGTTTTCGAAGAAACGCCATCATGTCTTGATTTCTATTTTTTTTAACTTGCGTTTACAATGTGGATTGGTTATAAGAATTTTTGTAAATCACAAATGCTTATTTAGGGAAAATGAATATTAGGTATGCGTTGGAGTTGTTCCGCTTTGCCAATGAAATATGGATGTCTTGCCTTTGAAAAAAATTCTATAGTTGCTAATCGTGGATTATCAAAAACAGCAATTTAGATGAAAAGATATAAAATAATTTATTTTTGAGTTCAGCTTCTTCTTCCATACAATCACAGTCGTCTTGAGTCTCTGCCGATTCGGATGATGCATATATAATAAAATCTGTCAACAGATCGACGTACCATTCCAAGTTTCAATCCCTTATCCAGCTCTCGCTAAAAGCTTATTTCAGAGGGTTGTTAATGGATTTTCCTTTTTCTTGATTGATTCCATGCAAAAATCTGCAACTTCTGATAAGTACCACGATTAAAACTTTTTCCTCGTTTCAATAATGTTTTGTGCAGTTTCGATAGATCATTGTTACATCAAAAGAACTAATAAAAATCCTTTTTTGTTCGCTAATTCCTTGAAATTTATTTAATACTGCTAGCAAATCTTTTAAATTATCAGCAATCCAGTCTCTTTCCAGCACACAGTTTTTGTATAATCCTTAGGATGAAGGATTTCCTCTTGCGTACATAGCTATCTTTCCACTTTCCCAAAAAGAAGAACTAAGAATGTCTTCATACTGGAAAAGTTATTTCAATTAGAACCACGATATCTGCGGCTTCATTGCACAAACTCCACATTAAAAAGGTGCATAATATGGGTGTTTGTCTCCACAGCCGTCCGAAAAGAGGTGAATTCTGGTGAAAAAAAATCTAAAATAGCCGAACCAACGTTATTAGAGCCTCGGCTCACATCTTCCGTCCATATATAAGATACTGGATTTTGAGCATTTATGTCCACAATGTAGAAAGAACAGAAAGCTATTTGATAGTAAAAGACTTTCTGGATTGGAGGTTTAGGTAAACTTTGAAGCTGTGAAAGATCAAATCAGAAAGAGATTGCGCCCTCTTTTTCCTTTTTAATAATTAAATGAAATTGCTTTGCTTTTATTTTGTAAACTTTTAATTCGCGTGACAAGTTCTGTTTCGCATATGCATCATTTAATGTTTGGAGTTGGTATTTGGCTCAATGGCAATAGCTGCAAACATCCGTGGCTAGAGAGTCGAATTCTAAATTGAAATATTGTGAAAATATTTTATGAAACTAAGGATATTTCACTTTTATGTGATCACCAATTTCTTTATCGTACACGAATGTAATTATAATCTTAGTACACACTATTCTCTACTACAGTCACACCGTCTGAAGACATTATAGCTAAGAACTAAATCCTAATACACCACTATACGTGTACAGATCGAAAAGTTACCGTTTCAGAACTATCAAACTGGACATATTTCGCTTTGAAAACAACACATTGTGCGTTTTGATAGTGGACCACAAAGTCTCCGTCTACTTTTAAATAGGATTTGTTACATTTTGACAAGAACTGATTGAATTATATTGTAAACCATCGTTTAATACACGTAACCCTCTCTCTAACTCTAAAGTTGAAAAAAATTGACTTGTTCACTTTTGAAAACGAGTTCCTCACTTTACGTATTGCGGTGTATTGGAAACCAACGTTTTATCGAAACATATCAAACTGAATTCATGAAGCATATTAGTGATATTGGAAATGGTAAACTTGAAAGTTCTAACGGAAAATATTGATGCCAATCTTTGGGAAAAGGCAACTCATTCCTCAATATTTTCTCTTGCTTTGCCTTTAGTGCTTTTCTTCAGTATGACATAATTTATGTATGTCTCGAGTCCCGTTTGTACTCATTTGTTTTACAAATAAGAAGTTATAGCACCATTGAATTCTTAACTTTCTTGTGGGTAATTCGTTTATGCTTGTTTGCGCCACAAATAAAACGTTTTGTGTTTTCATATTAACCGAGCAATAAAGTTCTTTTTCAGCTGGGTTATAAACATGCCAGTCTGTCAAAAGTAAATTTTGAAATTTCTTGTAGGTGATATGTTTGTACTCATAAAATGTTTTGTGGTTTCATATTAACCAAGTTATTGCGGTTTCTTTTCTTTGTGAAGGTGTGAGACACAGGTTGGAGACGACTTGTTTCTGATTTGAGTTTATTTTGTGCCCAAAACAAAATGGTTATACTTTACGTTGGTCGACTTGCTGTGTTTTAATTTTGGCGGAGGTACTGTGGAACTAGTGACTGAATGTAAGATTTCTAGGCGCTTCGCTTTGCTCCGCTTTTGTAGTTTTGTGCGCTGCTTTTGCATGTTTATGTTAGTTGGTGACATAAAGTTTTCCGATTTTTTTGGATTTCGATTTAGTTGACCCTCTAGCTTTTAAAAACAATCTTCGGCGATGAAATGAGAATAATAAATGTTACAGAACGTCTAAAATTGGGTGTTATTGTACAGCAAATGCAGCTAGATATTTGTTAGTTTCCTAGCCAATTGATGGACTGTACCGACTAAATCAATCAAACTGTTACTCATAATACTTTAACACCTCTTTATAGTGCCACTGATTTTTGGCGCGTTGATTAATTTTTTTATTTTCCACGGTGATAGTAATGGTTTTGGTTCGCTTTTAGATTTCACCAATAATGGAAATAGAAGCAATAGATCTGACAGTGGAAGCAACCGACCAATTTCCAATGAAACAGGACTCTCTTCTGCGATTAACCGAATTAATGTAGAAGAAAGAATTTCGTAGGTACGACTCAAATAATACTGTGGCTGGAAATAAAGATTTCAGTCAGTATCAAGGACTTGTATTTTATTGGCAAGAGAACTTTCAAGAACGTTTTGCTCCCTTACGGAAAATACAGAAGAAAACACGAGAGAAGAAGATATCAGAGTAATTGGTAATTTAAATCGCAAATTTCGTTGAATTCTTAAAGGAAAGAAAATATTTACGATGTTCTTCCTGAGATTACTACAGAAGAAAATAAAATATACTTTATGCGATGTTTTGACCAAAAATATCAAGGGGAAATTTTTATCAGGGTGTAGCACAATGACTACGCAAGGAGCGAAGGATACTGCCGGTGCGGCAGATTAGCAGGACTCCCCTTACAAACTGCTTAATGCACAGGCATGCACTAAATGATAAATATTTGATAATTTACAAAAAAGATGTCAATTTACCCAGGAGACATGAAAAGCCTCAAGTTGTTTTATATATTCCATAAGTTCATATTAACGTTTACAATAAAAACACATTTTTTAGTTATAGCACAAACAAGTAGATATAAACAGAACAGAAAAGCCCATTATACATTTTGATATTTAATGATAGCGGACTGACATGTTACTGGTTTCGCCGAAAAAAGTGCTATAACTCGGTTAATGCAAAAATTTTCTATTTGCGGCGCAAATGAACCACAAACGGATCACCTACAAAAAATGTGATTCAATGGTGGCGGAGGCTTTCATTATGAAAATTCAGTAATGAGTTGCGGCTTCACGTAAACGAATACATTCTGCTATTCCACTGGCCATGCTTCTAATAAGGTAATTTATGGACACATGTGGAATTTCATTCCAGGTAACTTGTATGGTATCATGCAGCTGCTGTAAGTTCATTGGAGGTTTGGGAAGCGCACCAATCCTTCGGCCTACAGACATGCGTTTATGGCCGATATGTCTGGGGATAGTGCAGACCATTCAAGAATAGTGATGTTGGCTTGTTGCAGGAATCGTAACGTACGTATTGCAACATGAGGGCGGGCATTATTTTCCTGGAATGTTGCATTATTTACCTGTTGAATGTATGGTAAAGCGACTGGTTCCAGAGCTTCTTCGATGTATGTACATTTGAGCATTTAAATGACCGCGAAGGAATACGAAAGGAGTCCTACTTCCTATGCGAATTCCACCCCAAACAATCAATTCTTTTGTAAGTGCTGTTACGCACGGCAAAATTCAAAACTTGCATTTCTCCTCTGCGTCTTCGGGCGCGCCTACGGCATTCATTGGTCCACAAACGATAGCGAGATTCGTCTGAAAAGACAATATGGTTCCCCTCTTCTATCCAATCTGTTCGTTTATTGCACCATCGTAATCTAATGGCACGATGCTGATTACTTAGAGGCAGTATTAATGTTGGTCGTTAGGAAATCAACCCAAACGAGCGAATGCCACGATATAGGGAACGCATTGTCATTCTATTGTCAACTTCTGCCAAAAGAATATTTCCCAATGATGTTGTGGTGCTATGACGATCACTTAAGGCCATCAATCTTAGTCTCCAATCTTCACGGTTTGTGGTTGATCTAGGTCGTCCAAAGCTTCTCTTCGATGTTGTCTACCTTTTTGAAACCAATCTCGCCGAAAACGAATCACTGTAGCAATGTTTCGTTGCATTCGTCCAAAAGTAAGAAAAAGCGACTCAGTT
>SMLS01051349.1:0-10650 GCA_004785975.1 Popillia japonica
TGTTTGCTACACCAATATTTCGGACGGCAACAACGGTACGATAACACTCATCCTACCTTCACATGTTATTAAACAATTCGGCCACAAACATCCTTCACTGCTTATCATACAGTTCAGCACGCACAAACGAAGTTAAGCCTCGGCGCGTCTGAAGCGCTTCACGCCATGAAGAAAAAACTATAAATAAGCTGAGAAGAGAAAGAACTCCGAGTTATACCGTTTAGTACGGTGACCTAAGATTGTTGTTATTAGTTCTAACTGGTATGCAGTGTAGTATTGTGGATGGAACTTGCGAGCAGGTACTAGCAAGTAGGTATGAGCCGGTGGAATCGTAATTATTGTCGTTAATGAGTAAATGGGAAAATAAACTGCGAATCTTTTTTTTATTTCACCGTTACCCGGAAAAATAAAGAACTTGTAGTCGAACACAGAGGTAACTGTAAGGACAATAGCAAGCTAAAACTTCTTTGACGAGCCTATACCGATACGAAATAGTGTCTCGATAATAATATACAACATGTTGTAGATTTTAATTCTTTTACTCAGGTATAAACTAATCCAACAGGCCTGGTATGCAGTAGTGTCGAGAAAAAAAAGAGGTAATATAAATTATAGAAAGGAAACAACTCCTACGGCATGTCCTATTAGTCAAATTGTAAAAGAAAAAGTAGTAAGCACTATTCGCTTTGGTGTTCATAACCAGTTCCACTAGAACACTGCCATGATCAACATCAAGTCCTAAAATTCACAATAATTCCGCGTAAAGTAATAGATGAGATTGGATATTATTAAAATTATTTAGCACAATGCTCTTTATTGGCAAATTGAATAGATTTATCATTACTAGCATCCCAATATCATTTTTTTTAGATATATATTTTTCTTACTGTACATTCTTTCAAGGATTTGTAGCTCAACTAAAATTGTGTTTGACAGGTCGTCGCGTGTTCATTTGCATTGTCCACAGTCACATTTTTTGTGGTGTTTGTCTTTGAGGCCCCATCTTATCAGGTGTTAAGCCCGTTCTGATACGGTTCACAGTTCTCCCAATCTTCCAGTTTGATAGAACGCAGCTTGGTATGCTATGTTGGGCTCGACGGTCTCCTGGTAGGTCACTGAACTCAGTGTTTTGGAATCTCCTGGATTTGAGTCCTCAAGTACTTGAATCTTTCTGTGCGCTGGTAGTCCGTCCATCGAAATTTAGGATTTGAAAAAACGTTCGGTATAGTTTTTCAATCAGCATTGGCTTCATGCATCCTGTAGTTAGTTGGCAGGTTGCACTTACAAAAAAACACAATTGTTTCATAAAACATGGATCGGCTTCCCATCTGCTATTTACCAGTTTCCTCAGTATAGTTTTTCGCGCCGCAAATTTTTGGCGGTTCTTCGCAGTGAAAGATGTATATAATTGACTTATCCAGTATGATACCCAGATATCTCGGTTTATCACTACCTATGTTCCAAGATGTGTCCATTCCATTTGACGTTCAACTTTCTGTTTGCCTTAATTGAGGTAAAAGGTGCTAACCTGTATGTCTGACTATTTCTGCTTCGGTTATAGATGGCTCTCCTTATAGTATCTCGACATGACATCGAGGGTGGATTCCAGCTTTTGTGCTACTTCCTCAATGACCGTGCCTTGTATTATGATGCTAAGGTCATCGGCATATAGGAAATGAGTTGTGTATCCAGGTATAAAGGTGTTGTCCTTTTCATTTTGCAATATTTTCCTGCATATATCTTTAACTACTTTTTACTGAAGTATATGTTCAGATACAGGGTTTGTTTACTACGTTGACAAATAGAAAAATATCAATTTAAAGTAAAGTTTTCGAAGGCTCTCTGTTTTTCCAAGCTTGGGCCGTTGGTCCATTAACGTTTTTGTCTAGTTCCACTTTGTGGGTGGCTCTTCTAGTCTGAGGTTATTAGACATCAACAAGGGCTCATCTAGTTGCAACACGAGGCGCAGTTCTCCAAGGTGTTCAATTAAAAAGTTTTCCGACCGGGAGGCCGTTTCCAGAGTTCTTCTGTCCAGTGTCAATGCATGTTCAGACTACAATATAAAGCGTTTCACTTTCTGAGCATGTTAGCACACACACAAGCGATTATACTCTTCTGATGAGAGCTAGCAGATATTTTGTGGCCTACCGTTGATTTAAGTACTACATTAAAATTTGGTAATGTCACTATTTACTTTTCAAGTCTGATACTACTATTACTACGCATTCTGGCAAAAAATTAAGTATACTTAATTAAATTTGAAATTCAATTCAATTTTTTTGGAATATATAATGCTTTTTTGCCAGAAAATGCAAAGATCATTTTTATTTGTGGACGACGGCACCTCGTTGTCAATTGTCAACAACAAATCCAAACACTTCATTCCATTTGTTGCACAAGAACAACTTATCTTAAATCATAGGGTTCAGTTGCATTATAATTGTGGATTGCACTTGATAAGAACAAGCTCTATCTATTCCTGTGTTCGTGTTACTTGAAAGTTACCAACCCACAACTTACATTTTCAAATTTAATATTTGATCGGTTGGTGATTTGCCAACCTAAGTGACTTAAAATTTTGGCACAAACACAAGATACAAGAATTCTTCACATGCCTTCCAAGCATTTTTGGTTGAATTACTGTTTGAAAAATTGCCTAACTAGCCTTTTCTATTGATTTCTTCCTCTTCAAACCAACAGTTAATAGTGTTTGCTCGACGTGGGCGAGCATTATCATCTATAGAAATAAATTATTCTCCCACATCTCCTGCATTATTGCCTCAATAGGCATGCTAGTCATTGAAATCCATTTTATGAACTTCTTATTGATGCTGCAAAAATCAATCTTCCAGTTGGGCTGCATTTAAAGTGAGATTTCAATGTGGAAATTGTAAAAGGTGTTGTTAGTGTTGACTAACCTTACTCTTGTGTTGTTAGAACAGTACCCATTTCTAAAACGCAATACCAGGGACGCGACATTACACTCTTGCTCACTTCACACACTTGAGCGACATTTTGCTTAGTTCATACCCATTCCGATTGACCTATAGGTCCCTCAGAGCGTAATTCTGGTAAATCAAGTTGCTGCCCTATTACTGATAAATAATAAAATTCATTACTCCTTTCTTGTCAATGAAGAGATGCCTAAAAGTTGCTTACTACTTTAGGTGTCAAATAAACATCAATTAGATCAATATTAAAACAATAATAAAAATAAAATCAAACGAACACAATTTCATAATCATAAAGATGATCTTAATTTTTAGGCATGTCTACAAACTGGAAACGAAATTATTTTTTTTATGGTTTCATGAACTTAAATTTCACAAATAGGCGCGCAAAACATCGACATTAACTCAAAATGAGACCTTGAAACTAGGAACGTGAATAGAAACATCTTAATAGAGCATTTCACATACGACTTCGTAATCTGAGCATGAATAATGATGTATCATATAGAGTAACTATCCGTACTTCCTGCGTTCCGACAGGATAATGAAGCAATCAACTGTTACTAGATTACACTAGATAGTGGTATGCCAGAAATGTAAGTACATTGTTAGAAAAACGAGATAAGTTGTGTTTCCGTTTGCTAATTTATTCTGTTTAATTTATGACTTGGTGTCTTCATTCAAGGAATTTAGCAATCAATGTATCACAATACTTCCACATAATGCTAAATAGGATTTTGGATATAAAATGTAAATCTTACCACATTTTGATATTTGAGCTTAGATTTGGTGTTAAATTCTCCATGGATAACAAAATGAATTTAAAGTATTAGATATTCTAAGTAATTGGCATTTTAATTGCAACAGACGCAATAGAACCTAACCAGGACTAAAATATTGTGTCAGTGCCTAATATGAACATGAGCTGCTATTAAGAAAATGTTATCAATTGTTTTAGAATCTCCCAAAAAACTTAATAAGGGAAAGATTATTATAGATAGGCACAAGTAACTTTGATGCAGTTTGATGCAGAATTAAATTCTGGTTCAGAATATTAAAAAACTAATATGAGCTACTGTATTTGAGAAAATCAAGTTTTACTCGGCTAAAACACAATTACGTTTGGAACAACCTGTATGTAGTACACTAATTCTAAGACCTATAGCAAAACGATGAATATTTCTTCGATCCATAGCCTGAATTTCAGAATTTTCGTTTACACAATACCTACGTAATTTTATGCACCAAGCCAGGAATCAAACGACTTGTATTAGGTAGGTATAGGGTGTACTGAAAAATTTTTTTAGATTTTTTAGATTTCATTATCTTATTAGCATGTAAACTTTGTTTACATTTATTGTCATGGACTTAATCAATCTCGTTCCATGACCTTTAAATAAAAATTTAACGTTTATTCCCGAATTCTCCATTATGCCTAGATTTCATTGGTAGAATTAGTAGTAGAGTATCATGGGCAAGTACTAACTATCACTATAACTCTACCAATGTTAACGGAAATGGTAGAGTAGAGTCTCCACCAAAATAGGTAGAGACGAATTTGCTAGACTAAAAAGTACGCTAGTTACTCTACTACTAATTCTACCAATGAAAACTAGGCATTAACGATGGATTCGATGTTGTCTGTCAAATCTGTTGTTCATTATTCAGTCACTGATGCCGAAATCACCATGGCAAGTAACAGGAGTGAGCAGCACATTCAAATGATTAATTTTTTTTATCAAAATGAGTGTTTGTTAGTGCAAAAGATGGGCGAATTGTGCTCATTATACGGCAGATGTGGTGATCCTTCAAGGTTAACTCTTCAACGGGAGGTGGCCAAATTCGAAACGACTGATACGGTTAACAATAAGCCAACACATGTATGTCAAAAGCGAGCCCGATCGGCCCAGACATCGCCTGTCCATCAAAGTGTACAGGAGAACCCGAGGCAATCAATTCTTTGCCATGGACTAGAACTAGACTAGACTTCAACTTGACGAATTTTGTGCTAGCCCTTAGGCCAGCGCTTGAACAAGATCCAACTGTACCGGTAGCTTAAAGTTAATGATTATAGACAACGCTCTGTGTTCGTTAATTGGCCATTTTTTGCATTTTTGTATGAATTACTACGTTAATAAGCTAAATTGGCCAAATTATATGGGATAACGCTAACCTACACCAAATTCACCAGGCGGAAATGCGTCCACAAAAGTTATCTACTATTTGGTGCGGATTTTGGGTTGGTAGTGTCATTGAGCCATACTTTATTGAAACCGACATTGATGAGGCCATCAGCATCAGTGGCGTGCAGTACAGATCCGTAATAACCGATTTCTTTTGGACAAAATTCAACGATATGGATGTAGACAACATGCGGTTCCAGTAGAAGGAGAAAACAATTCGTTACTATTTCAGACAACTTGTTTTATTCTGTTTCAACCTTGACCCGTCATTAGTGGAAAACGTTTTAGTTTCACGTGCAAGTCGATAAAATAAAAATCAGCTAATAAGTTACAAGAAAATTTTGGTTCAATGGCTGACGAACCAGAAGATCTCCAATTCCACAAACAATAATTACACAGTATATCCTGTAAACGAAGCCACGGCAGCAAAACTATTATTAATACTGTATTAGTTTAAATGCAGTAATAGGTTGATTCTAACTTGTTGTTTTAGAATAGTTCTGAGTCAGATTTCAAACTATTTTAACGAAACATCTGGCAGCTTTATTTCAGTAAAAAGTGAAAATCAAACATTAATAACCAATTTCATATATTTTCACAGAGAACAATTTCTTTTTAAATTGGAATACCAGACCCACAGTTCTATTAGATATCTATTTCAAACAAATTGAATTGTTGTATTTACATTTGTCATGTGAATCCAAATACTAAATTAGGTCCACATCCAGTCCGACCAAAGCTATTTAAGCTTATATAAATTGAAAGAAACAGAAACGTGTGCAAATGTTACTACGAGCTTCTCAGCAAAAAATTCAGCGATACAGTCACGGTAAATGTTTTCTTTAATCTATTATTGTAGGAAAAAGAATTGGCCTTAAGAATATACTTACACTCTGTTGTTATTATTATTGTTATTTGCAGGAACTTGCTCTTGATTACTTCTAACTACAGTAGGTGATGGTGTACAAGTTGGACTAGTATCGGCGCTGGAAGCCAAACTCGATTCGCTGGAGGATAGACTGGTATGTCTTCTTGTCCTAGACGAAGCGCTATTGCTTCTAGGACGACCACTAGGTACGCTGGACACTACGTTACGAAATTCTACACTAGGTTCGCGAGTATCCGAACAATCCGGTAATCTTGACGGGGCACTAACTGGTCTTACATTGTTCTGAACACTAACACTAGATGGCGCCGCGATTTGTTCCGGTTCTTCCACATTTTCAGTATTAATCGAAGCGGAAACTTCGGGGATTTCGTTGTTTTGCGTTGATGGTAGCCTGAAATGCCTCAATCTTCGCATCGACGATCGTAACCAAGAACTTCGACTATCCTCTTTGGAATCCATGTCCGGCGATAAGGGGTGAACACCGTCGTTTGTCGCGTGAGCGGCTAGTGAAACTATCGTTTGCGTTTGCGGAACGTTTCCCGCGACATTTTGTAAGGATATCCGGTCGATATTGGCACCAGGTGTGTACGAATATGAAGCGTTTCCAGGTGTTTCTTCGGTGAACGATTGCAGTGGTATATCGGATCGAGTGCGCTGCTTAACTACCGCTATTGTTGAATGTTTCGCTGGGTGATTTTTAAGTAATGCATGGCCGATTCTCGGACGATTGCCGGCACTTGGAAAGTTTGCGCTTTTAGAACGTCTAGGCGGTTTTCTGGCTGTTATTGCGAAAGAAGTGTCTGCTGCGGCGGTGAAACCTCCCGACGTAGAAGGTGCATGAATGGAACGTGCCTCTAATGAATGTTCTTCATTCTGCAATGAATTGTAATTAGTTTTTTTTTAATGAGATACATATGTATCCGGTTATTATTTTAAAAATTATAATAAGGAAGGGTTTCTCTACTAATGATGGCAGAAATGGTATTCATATGTCTACAATCTTGCATCATGTATGTATATCAGTATATGTGAATGATGTTTTAATTTATCATGCACTCAATTGTTTAACATTATAATAAATAAATTCTAATAGCATTCAATATCGTAACTTATATTCACGTCAATGTTTAGATATATGTACACTCTCTTTCTAAAGTAATGTCTCCCCCAGCCAGCGAGTTCATATCAATAACGTCTTCCAATGGACGTACTTTAGCCGTCGGGCGACCTCGGGTACCCAGAATTGTTATAACCAAGGTCGCCCGACGGCTAGAGTACGTCCATTGGAAGGCATTATTGATATGAACTCGTTGGCTGGGGTAGACATTACTTTAGTAAGAGAGTGTACATCATCATGCGTAGCATGTTGAATGCGACACTGCGACATTCATGAAATTCATTATTTCATGCTATGTAGTACCTATCTATAAATGAGTAAGGTAAATGCAAACTTTTGTCATCTTAAAGAGTTTTAGGTAAGTGCTAGGTTATTACATGTATCAGCTCCGTCGTAACAAAGTCATTGTAATGTCATAGGAAGCCTAGCTATCAAAAGTACATTGAGATATGTATATCTATGCAATACTGCACTGTAATTTTTACGAATATCGTAACATCAAAATAGCATGGGTATACCCAGTTGCATTCCAATGGCGTCATTAGTACACATTTATAAAAAGAAGTCTTACCTAGATTTTCATATTTAAAAAAAGAAGCATTTGCTCAAAAACTGAGGCATTTACTTGAAGAAAAAGGAATCTAGGTTCACAACAACTTTTTCCGTTCCCTTCAGTGTTTGCTACACACATCGCACTGCTTGTATTTACATAGAAGGATTTTGACGTGTTAAAATCTATCGAGAAGGGCTTGTATAAGTGATCTTAGGTTGTGTGGTGTCCCAGTGCTGTGTTTGTTATGGTTGATATGGTGCATTTACGTACAAGAAAATACTATAAACCTAGATGTACACCACGTGAATCAGATTTCAAAATGTTATTTAGATTTGAGGAAGAAAATGTGGTGTTGTTGGCGGATCATTTTCTTGGAACGTCACCTGTACAGAAAATGAAAGTATTTCTGCGTTATTGCGTGAACCCTGGATTCCAGAGCAGAATTGCTGAAGAATTGGGATGTACCTAGCCCACACTCTCCACAATATTTCAAGAAGCGGGTTGTGCAACGGGCCGGCCTATGGATTCGATTCCCAAACACAGAAAATCAAATCATGCCATCAAACCAGTCCAATTTGGAGACGAATATGTAAATCGAGAACGTTTTAGTAGCATAAATGTGCTGGTCACATGAGACCACAATTGTGTTATAACTAGTATAGATGCAAGTTGGCCGGGATCCCTTCATGATTCTCGTATATGGAAGAATTCGGCAGTGTGTGAAATCATAAAGAGCACAAGGAATACTATCCTATTAGGGGACAGTGGATATGGTAGCCGTGTCTCATAACTCCCTACTCTAACCCCAACAGGAATATCAGAGAGCTTACAACAGGTTGGTTACATCAGAGCTAGTTGTAATTGGGTATATATTTGGCCAGTTGAAACGGCGGTTTCCCATCCTGAAGTGTGGATGCAGAGTGAAATGTACCAATATTGAACCAGTATTGTACCAGTATGGAACAATAAAATACACCGCTGTCGCAAAACGCGCGTACGTTGAATTGCACACTGCAAGTTTCAACTGGTTTGTCGAATCGCTAATCTCTGTACCTTGCATTTCCTTGCAAGGAAAAGGTAGAGATTATGAATACAAATTATAGCAAAACCTTTTTACTTCTACTTTTTACTTTAAAGTAATTGCTATATTTTTATAAATATGTACTATTGAGTTGTTTGGGGAAGTAAAATTTGCTAATGTGAAGGTTCTGTACAGGTACCTAAACAGAGGAAAAAAGGATAGCTAGGACTAAAGTCAAAGTTCAAAATTTCATGATGCAGTTAACTATGTGAATTTGAAACAAGCCCATCTTGAAAATATATAGGAAGATGCAATCTCTTTATCATAACCGAACAATCAGAACTACCTGTCGTCGAATAATGTGTCCAGGAATGTTTGCTAGCTTGGGACTGTCTACTTACCTTCAAAGCTGTAGTGCTCTGATGTGTGACGGCAACGACACTGCTGATGGCCTTGCCAAAAAAGGTGCGCAGTCCAGATTTATTGAAAATCAATCAAAAAATCTTACAGTGCTCCAACATTCCAAAATTAAGACAAACCAAAAAAAATCACCGCCATGGCTAAATCTCTGCTGAACTTCAACAAAAGAGACCGATGTCAAAACCATAGCCCCGCAGAAGATTCTAAATTGTTTCAGAAGTATGGAGATCAATTGGGAACTCATAGATTACTGGTTCTCACAATAGATCTCATTGGTTGCAGTGAAGAAGAGAAGTAGTCAAATACCTCATCAACCCATAAATTGTACAATCTAATCTATCACAACCGATAAGGATTCTTACAACATTAGTTACAGTTTCGAAAGCTTCGGAAGGCGCCATACGCATCGTATATTTTATTTATTTTATATATGAGTAGTAGTGTAGTAATAGCAATACAAAGTCTCAATATTCTAAATCGTTTTATTAAGTGCAATGAATTGCAAAAAACGACCTAACACCTCACTCAATTGATAATCGTGGCGAGGATAGGGCATTTTAGGAACCTACAAAGTCCAAAATCCAAACAAAGTCTTCAAAGACATATTGAGGATTTTGCCGTTTGTATTGATTTGTCAAGGATACTGAGAATACCAAACATCATCAAGTTACTGCCGATAGAAAACTGCAGATGTTTTTGACGATATGTTGCAAACCTTGTAGTCTATAAGAAGAAATTAATGTGAGCATTTCCTTCTTTCGCTTAAGTATTAATTAAAAGATTCTTCAAAGAAAACTCTATCTGTCATAATGAAGCAGTTGGGATAGTAGCTTTCTAGATTATTTCAAAGGTGCGACTTAGAAACATGATGATTCAGAAGAATAAAGACTAAGACTTTTAGATATACTTAACCGTTCTAATAACTTGATCAAAACAAACCTGAGGGCGTCCATTTTCACAGCAAAACTAGACCCAATGTGGCGGCTGTGGGATGACGAAATTCTATAATCTTTGCACGGAGTACCTACTTCAAGAATAACTGTTAGTTTTCTTGAAACATCAGTTACTTTAAAGAGAAATACAGCGAAATAACCGAAAAGTGAAACTATTCCGCAGACTTGTTAAAATAATTTGATACTAAACGGGGTACGAGCCTTTTGGTATTTTTATGCAGCAGAAAAAAATGAATCTAATGCTACCTACTACCTAAATAATACAATTCCAAAATCCTTGCGCAGGACATTCGAACCCACTCCAGAATTGCGCACCATTAAGTGATGAAAAACAAATAAACCACTAAACACTGAAACGCACAACAAAAGCTGTACAGCTAATTGTGGAAGCTCTATAAAATATCTTATATGAAGCTTTTTAGGTTGTTATGATGATTTGATAACAAGAAATGTAATTGAATTATACACTGTCTAGTAAGCAAAAGAAGTGGTTTTAAATTTTAATTTTTGAATCGCTATACATGCATTACCTAACAGCTTTAGATATAAATTAGATGTAATAG
>SMLS01051368.1:0-21816 GCA_004785975.1 Popillia japonica
AATTAATTAACCTTTATTTATTTACAATATTAACAATTCATAATAGACGGCTAGAAAAGGAAAAAACAAACACGATAAAACTTAAATCTAGCCTATTTTACGCAAGCACACGATATACAAGTTGGGGCGAACTAAAACCAGATTAGAGTAAAAAGTGCAAAATATAAAACTATCCCATATCTAAGACAAATTGATTTTTCTTTTTGTTTATTACATGGGTTGTTAATTCTTATTATAGTGTATGTATAATACAAATAAGTCCCTGCCGCGTGATAAAGAAAGCTAGAAGGAGGGGGTCATGAGTTGGGAAATTCAATTTTTCCCGAAATTAGAAATGAAACTGTACATTTTATAGCAAACAACGGAAAAGTTAAAATTCATTTCTTTCGGTAATCCGTTTCCAAAAACAGGATCACGAAAAAAATAGGTTAAAATTATTGTTTGGAAGAAAATTATTTTTTTTCTCTCTACACAGCTATAGTAAAAAAAAGAAACTAACACGACAAAACTTATCATATCACAAGTCGATTGTTTTATATACTTTTTCCTCGCTGAAAAACCTCGATTATTGTGTTTTTCCATTTAATATTACTCCTTTTTTTGTGTTTCTGTATAATACGTGTAATGCTATTAAAATTAAAAAAAAACATTCCATATGTTATGTGTATACTCCCATTTTATATATATATTTTTTTTGACTTTCGTTATCCTGGGATGACGGATTTTATTTACGTTAAAATATGTCCCATTCTTACCAGATCTTCGAAAAATGAATAATAATATGTAATAAATATTTGAGCATTACCACAGAATAATGCAAACTACTGTCTATAAGCTGACATTGTCATACTATTACCGGGGGTTACATAATCCCCTATCATTAAATTAGCGCTAACTGGATAATTGGCCATTAGTAACGGTTGCTGGAAAAGAAATTGCGACACAGTTATTACGTGGAAAATTAAACGGTTACGTAACGGTTCCACTAACCTGCTGCGCGTTTGGTGTTGTGAACAGTGACGGGGAAATAGCGCCGCCTATTAATTGAGCCGTTTGCGTTGACGTCGGACTAGCTGCCACTCTACCGCGACCAGTACTGGAGATACATCCCGGATGGATATTTGGCTGCGTACCATCTGCTAATTGTGTTGGATCTAAAATATTTTTAAATAAACGATAATATCCTCTAAATATATTAAAAAAAAATCGTACCTAATGCTATTAAATTATTTGTTATTAAATTATTACTAATAACAGATTGGGTTGTATCCATAGATACTTCACCCAAACCATTTACAGACATTCCATTCACCATATTCACAGCTAAAATTAAATTAAAATTAATCGTTTCAAAAGAACGAAAATGATTAAATTACCGTTTCTCACACCTTGTGCATCTAATTGATTCCAATAGTTCTCACTGGGTGAAATATTCGAAACGCCAGGGGGTGGCTGGACAGGAGCGCCCGTATATCGGAAATAGGGATTTTTCAAATCTAACGTGTTCGACGATCTGTGATTAGTTCCTTCCAACACCAACTCGATCGTTACGTCATAACTTTGCCGTTTATTCGCCACTAATAAGACTCTACCGGTTAATACTTGTCCTTGTTTCACAATCAATGGCTGCTCGAGTAAGCACCTCACTTGATACCAATGTGTCAGGGGTTCTGTAGGGCCGGTGCTTAGCCAGATAGTTTGTTGGGAACCTTGGAAGGCTACATCGAACCAAAATGCTAATCCGTGGCATGTCCCTGATTCCAATAAATGGAATTCTAATGGAATATCTGCAAAATTAGATAGAGAGAAATATATCCTGCACTGTAATATCATACACTTCTATCGTACCAATTGTGTGTAGATCTGTCTCGCTAGCCTCCAAGAAATCGACTACATGACGAACTGATTTGCTTAAACATATTCTAATATCGAAGGTGTCCACGATAGGCTGCCGGAAATACTCTTTTACAGCACAATTTTGGATGGCTGATAGATTAACTCCGTGGAAGCATGTTTGAAACCTACACCGAAACAATTAATAAAGCATTAAATCGTTCCTAAAACAAAATAGGTGTACCAGAAATTCGCCTTGCTGAACTGCTCCATAAACAAGGCATCGTCAGTAAATGGAGCTATGTGGAGATCGCCACGAGATGGAAACATCTTCCCGTTGGGTATTAGCCACTTTTTGGCATGTAAATAAGTCTCTAGCATGCGTTCGTTATACAACATATAACCCATTGGTTCGGATATTATAACATCTACTTTTTCTGGAAGCTCAATCTCCTCGATTTTGCCGGGGATAACAGTAATGTTGTCTTGTAGATTGTTAGACTGCACCAATTTCTACGCAATTAAAACAATAATTTTAGGATGAAACTACACATGTAACGTGATGACGATTCAATCTAACCTGAGCGTAATGTGCCATTGTTGAAGCCTCCACAGCATAGACACGTTTAGCTCCGGCTTGAGCGGCAAAGAAGGACAATATTCCAGACCCAGCCCCGACATCTAACACTACTTTATCCTGCAAAAAAGCATAAATATCAGATCGGATGAGAGCCGATATCGAAATACTTACCTTAAAATCATTGATATTACATAATATTGCTCGTTGATAGGTATAAGTCCGTATGAAATCTTGCAGCATATTCTGCTGCTGAGACAAATATCCGTAGAACTGAAAATACTGCATAGCAGATGAGTCTTCAGTTCGTACTGAGAATACCGAAGCACCCTTTCCGGATTTCACCTTAGCTATAGATATTGTGAAACTTCTCGTATCTACAATCCACAAATGATTAATACCTCAATGGTTTGATTGGCCATTCCATTATACCTTCCTCGCGTAAAAATTTTATAAAAAATGATTCATTATCTACTGTAAAAATGTAGGCTCTACTTGCAATTCGGCAACATTCCGTGCTAGGATGTATTGGGAATTCTAAATAAATTTCCTTCCCTAAAAATGTCATTTTATATAATCTATGTATTAATAAATTGCATCCTTAATAGGTGCAAATTAAATACAGATAGATCACTCACGTAACGCACAACAATAAACGATATGGAAACATCCGGGAATAATTACATATCCGAATAAAATCACGTATTGGCATTATAAAAATCGGGTAATAACAATGGGACAAAAAAATAGAAAAAAGCATGCCGAATCTTGCTATCCAACCACACAATAACATTCGTGAAAAATACGTTAATATTAAACTTACCGGACACTATTTTCAAACTTAAACCTTGAGGATCATAATCAATTTTTAATTGAACACGTTTATTAAATTTTTGCTTTAGTACCCCATCGGTACTAATATTATAAACATCAACATCCCAACACTTCGGCGCCATTTTTAAGAAGACACAAATCAGTTTATCACCATGTTTATCCCATTCTGGGAAAATTTCCCTAAATAAGTAAATTTAATATTTTAAAGGTGGTGGAGCTGCCATTCTATTATTCAAATACAGCTATTCGTTCATAGAGGGGGCTCCAAGTGAATTGCCAGGGTTTTAATTTTAATTAAAAAAAATTAAATTTATATAAATACTTTATTTTAGGAATGAACTGTACAATTTTATCGTCATACATTATAACTTAAAACAAATCAGTCGTAAAACGCGGAAATTAACGTATTTACGCTTTTTTTTCTGAATATATAAAAATATTGTGCTTTTTATTTTACATATTCGTACTTATAAATATTTTTCTGACTGCAATATTATCAAATATTGGAACACGGTTACAAAAACACTAGAAATGCCATTAATATTTGGTACAAAATTTACAAATCAACTTTTAAAACATCAACTACAATTAAAAAAAATCACATTATAATTTGTGGTTCCGGTACAGACGCTGCTATACTTTTATTTGGCAGTACTTGTCCTCCGTTAATATAAATCTCATCTTTCACTATAACATCCTCACCGAGAACTGTTATCCCTTCTAACCGGACCCATCTCCCTACTACGCATCTCCATCCTATTATACAATTTTCAAGCCAAGAATGCGACTTTATAACTGTGTTACGCAGAATAGTACATCGTTTGATACACACACCATCTTCGACAACAACACCTGGTCCTATTGTAACATCGGGTCCAATCTGACAACCAGTTCCAATTTTAGCCGTAGGATCTACTAAAACATTCCCCACAGTACCTGGCCCGTTATATAGTAAATCAGCCGATTTTTGTCTTAAAGACTTTAAGTACAAACACATCCCTACAAAAAAAGAACAAAATTTCGATTCCATTATATTAAAAAATTTAATACCTGTTAGAAAATCTTTCGGTTGCCCGACATCCATCCAGAAACCCTCTAATTCAAATGCGTGCAATTCTTTATCACTCGCCATACCGGGGAATACCTCCTTTTCTATCGATGTCGGTTTTAATTCAATTCTATTGAGCACACTTGGATTTAAGATATACAATCCTGCGTTAATTTTATTTGAGATAAACTCTTGTGGTTTTTCAACAAAACGTTCCACACAACCTCTATCATCGTAAACAACGACACCATATTTTGATGGCTCTTTAACTTTAGTCACAACAATAGTACCTTCCTTTCCATGTACACGATGATAATCTGCTAATTCTTTAAATGGAAATTCGCATATAATGTCTGAATTTAGAACGAAAAACGGTTCAGAGCTTTGTTTTAAAATATCGCTAGCTAAAGCTAAAGGACCGGCTGTTCCAAGGGGCTCAGTTTCATGCGAGAATATAACACTAATCCCTAACTTTCGAGCTTCTTGCGAGAGCTCTTCTTCCATCTGCTCAGCCCTATAAGATACAGCCAGGATTACTTCGGTGACTCCAGCTTTAACTAGGGCTTCAATCTGATGTAGGAGTATGGGTTTGTTGGCAAATTCGACTAGGGGCTTAGGCCTGCTTAAGGTTAATGGTCGTAATCTCGTACCATAACCGCCTACTAAAATTAAGGCTCTCATTCCTGGTTTTTCACTCATTATAACCTAGAAAGAGGATTATATATGCGTTTTAGAATACAAATAATTTGGAAATTACCTTTAATTGTTAATAAATCTAATATTTCTCCGGTGGGATTTGAATTGTTGGCAGTACACGTCATAAATTCAGCGAAAACATTATTTACGTTAAGCTCGTAATGCCGTTAACCTATTGTAACGCAATTCGTATAAAGAAGTAAAATATGTAAGTTAATAGACGCAAGCGAGATAAAATAGGTATATTTTTATCATTTACTTATCATATTGATAAAGTAATGTATACCTAAGCAAAACTGATGAAAAAGATGTAATATCTTTAATATTGTGGAATAATTGATCCAATTAAAATTAATTACAAATAAACAATATAAAACAAACAGATTAGTTAGGGTATTTAACGCGAATTTATTTGAAAAGCGCGCTTTTTATTAGATGTATTCATAGCTAGATGGCGTAGCATGGCACAAAGCAAGTTTTGTTTGCTTATTTTTATAGGGGAATCTCCCGACCAATTGTTTCTGTTTTAAATTATTATAAATCCAAATTTAACTTACAAACAATCTTGATATGAATCCGAATCGCCTTTTTACTTCAAACTTTTTAATATAATTACCACTTAAAGGAAGCTAATTTATCTACCACTATCTACCGAGTGTTTGGTTTGTAAATGTGCTAGCGTCAATCAATTCTATTCTCTCATACAATGTGTTACTAAATTAAGTATATATAGAAATATTTTTTTATAGTGAGTTATTTGAAAATTGAAGTTAATTTTATTCTATTTTTCGGATAGAATAGGTCAAGATTTGTACAATTTTTTGCGGCTAAGTGAATGACCATGTTGCTGAGAAGATAATGTAAATAAGGTAAAATACGTTTCTAATTACAATTTTCTAATCCTTTTTATCAACAACATTTAGAATTTACTTAAATTAGCTCGCTACCTTTCTATGTAATGGGCTAAAGTACTTGTAAACCTTGTATTTCATCGAGTTCGATTTGAGGTTATATTCGGAGGTTTATTGTTTATTTTGCTTTAAGTAGCCATATTTACGCGCGAGACTAACTGGGTAGTGTTATGTACTGTATAATGCTACTTAAATTACTAGAAATATCGATAGATAACCGTTCTAGATACTGTTATTGCAAAACCTCGTATACAGGTACTTCCAAAAGTTAGAATGTTATCCTTTGTTTTTCTTTTATGCAGGTTTGTCGGAAAAAATGTCCGACGATAATCCAAAAGACAGCGTTACCACCACTGTCGAGAATAAAACTGACGACAGTCAAGCTTCTAAGAAATCATCAACTGAAAATGTTGAACTGAGCAAAGATGAAGATGCAGAGCTGACGAAGGACGATCTCAAGGAGAGTGAAGAGCGAATGAATGTAGATGAAGAAAAAGATGTTATTGAAGCTGAAGAAGAGGCGATTGCTGAATCTAGGAAAGATGTAGTTGAAGCAACAGAGGAGAAAGATGGAGACAAAGATGGCGCGAAAGATAATAGTGAGGAGAGTAGAAAAGATGAAGACGTTGATATGGGTGAGGTAAGCGTTAAACCAGTAGAAGAGGAAGAGGTTAAAGAGGCGATAGAAGGAGAAGATGAGGATGTTAAAGATGATAAAGAGGAAATGGATGTTGAGGAAGGTGTTGCTGCAAAACCCGTTGATGATAAAGATGAAGACGGTAAGACTGATGGCAAAAACGAAGATGAAACAGCATGTGATAAAGAAGGAGAAAGCGCACCAATTGATGATGGTGGCGCAGAACCCAGTGGTACTACTAACGATGAAGAAAAAGAACAGAATGATGGAGAGAAGGACGCGACTCCTATGATTGTTGATGAGCCCAAAGAAATGGAGGTTGTAATGGTTGAGAAGGATAAAGATGAAGCTACCGAGAAAAATGCTGACCAGGAAAATGCAGGAAATAATAATGTAGATATGTTGGCTTTAGATGAAGCGGATAACGAAGCTGATGCAGATAAAAATAATTGCACTGACACCATTGAAGTGATGGATATGGATAATATTTCCCCAACCAAATCTAAAACCAGTTCCGAACCTGCCGAAGACCCGTTTATGACCGATAGTGACGATACCTTTAGAAATTTATCGCAAACAACAACAACCTCGATAGAGAGCAGCAATTTGGACGAACGTGAATCGAGTAAAGACACGCTTTCTCAAGACTCGGGCATCACCGATGAGCATTCGATATTCGTCCAGGATAATAATGATAAAGACGATTCGGATAAATCAGCGGAGCAAAGTAAAATTTTGCGATATATATTTTCCAGATCTAAAATTAATTTTTTCTTTAGTTTCGAACGAAGTTGATCCTATAGGCTCCTCGGATTGGACTCCCGGTGCAGAATCGACCGAAAATACCTTCGCGTCCGATTTAGACGAAGCAGATGAGTGCATTATTCCGGATGCGAGCAAAGTAAACAAGGAGGTCTTTTATGGATTTATAAACTTTTTGATATTTTTTTTTATTTAGGACGAGTCTACTCCAATTACAAGCTCGCAGGAATCTGAGCTATCAGCGCCAGCTACGTCCATCTCCACCGATAGTGATAGCATGAGATTATGCGAGAAGTACTTAGTCAGCGTAGTGAATACTACTGAGAGTTCTGTTTGTATGATTTGTAAGGAGGAGAAGGTATGCAAATATAATTGTGTTAAGGACACCGATACCACTAGTTTGTGCTCGGAAGAATGCCTAAATAAGCTGAAGAAGAAACATTCGGATAACGTAATTGTGCGTAAATTGAGAGTCAAAAACTTCAGCACCGATCTCAGGGGAACAACCGAAAATGATTCCACGAGTGTGACTCCAGTCGTGGCGGTTACCGGAAATATCCGCTGCAAGAATTGCAATTTACTCATTTCCGACGGCCATAATAGTTTATCCTGGGAAGCCTTCGATTTCTGCAACGAGCACTGTCTTAGTAAGTATTGCGATCTATTATTTTGGCATATTTTTACTATTATTTCCCCTAGCTAAACATCAGAAGGTTATCGGAGCATTTTGCGCCAACTGCAAAATCGAAGTTAAGGATAACTTCCTTGGAAAATATTGCGTCCGGTTCGGATTCAGCGTCCGGCAATTTTGCAGCAGCACCTGCTTGGAGCAGTACAAGAAGAACGCAAGGGTTTGTTCGTTTTGCCAGAACGACATACACGTTCATGCGACTATACTGACCGCCCCCGTTCCCGACAAGGGCGTTTCGAAAGATTTCTGTTCGAGTAATTGCAATCAAAAATATAACGATGTTTGCAGATTATTACGGGGACCCAAACTGATCGATGAATGCTGCGTTTGCCACAAGAATAATACTATCGAAATAGAGTTCAATTTTAAAGGTAAAGTTAACTTTTTCTGCGGCGAACCTTGCTTCGTCGCCTTCAAGTACGTCAATGATGTTGCACCCGAGAAATGCGATATGTGTTGCCGGTATTTCGTGAGCCAATCATTGAATGATAGTTGCTTGATTCGCTACGACGGCACTCTAAGGAAATTCTGCCAGAAAACCTGTCAGAACATTTATATCACGACCAATCGTAAGATCGTGTCGTGTTGTTGGTGTAAAGTGAAGAAGTATAATTTTGATATGATCCAGAAATACACTCCAGATAACATCGTCCTTATAATATGCTCCCTGACTTGTTTAAACTTTTTTAACGCCTCCCTAAATGCTACCAAAATTAAGAAGAAACGTTGCGATTACTGCCACAAAATCTGCAAAGGACAGTACCACATAACCTTAGCTGATGATAGCATGAAAAATTTCTGTTCGTATCCTTGCGTGCAAGACTATCAAAATAAATATATTTTAACACCCGCGAGATACACAGAACCGGCACCCCCTCAGCCACCTGTCGTCATCCCACCGACGACCGCGCCCCCTTGTAGAGTAACGAGGAAGTCAAGCAGTTTGCAGCAGAGGAAACAGATAATACCTGATGTCCCCGGTCCTTTACCCATAATCACCAGCGTGAGATCGCTAGCTCCTGTTACGCCTCCTGTAAATACGAGATCGACACGATCTAAATCGTCAGGATCTACAATCACCACGATAACTACTCTGCAAGAAACACCTTCGGCACCACCTGTTAGGAGGATCGTTCTAGTGAGGCCCCCAGATTTCCCGGTGCAGAAAAATATGGCGACCCTAGTGAAGCCGATTACTTGCGACGTCGAAGCTGAGATGAAGCCCGTCATGGTCGATAAGGCCGTGCAAACAGAGGATATCAAGGATAGTCTTGTCTTATTGCCGGTGCCAGTTCCGATTTATATCCCGCAGCCAATTGAAATGTTCAACCTTGTATACCCCGTTCCGATACCGTTTCCTCTACCGATACCAGTACCTATATTCATACCGGTTACGAAACAAACCTCGAGTGTCGTTTTAAAGGAGTTAAAGGTAATTCTCGTACAAACTCTCACAAAATAAAACAGCAGTTTAAATTTTTAGAAGAATCAAGTACGCACGCCCCGAGACCCTTACGAGGCTGACCTCTTAATGATGGCAGAACTCGTAGCTGGGGAAAACGAGAAGAAAGAGGAAGTCGAGAGCGAAGCAGAGGCGGAAAGCGAAGGCGATCACGCGCCAGAACCTTCATTCAGTCCAGAACCCCCAGACGCCAGCAACACGTTCGGCGACGATATGCTCCAGATGGCCCTGAAGATGGCTAGCGATTTCGAGGAACCGGCTGTCGATCTAGAGGGAGCCCTGACCGCCAATACAATAACAGCGACCCCGGGAAATTGTTAGTAGACTTGGAAATATTATTAATTTATTTATTTACGATAATTTTAATGATTAGCGACGAGTGAGCAACCCGATGACGCAGTACCGATACCGCCTCCGGTTGAGAGATCAACCTTCCGTGGAAGGAGACGCGGGAGGCCGCACCGCCACGGCGGGAGAGGGCGCGGGCGAGGCCGACCACCGACTCGCCCGGAGGTCGTTCTACCTGTGGAACCGGAACCTCAACCGCCCCCGGAACCCGTCGAGAAACCCGACGCTAATATGTGCTTGAAAGTAAGTAAAATAATGTTAACCTGAAGCTCATTAGCGATCCACCGGTTGATACGTTCGTTAGTGCTTCCAGGATGTGGTGCTTCGCTGATGAGGCTTTAGGTTAAACACGAAATTACCTGAAATTGGTGTGATACTGAGTGCTTTTAATTCGTAGTATACTTTCGGGGTGAATGCGTGGAAGCAATGGGTGACGACGAAGAACGCCGACTTGGAGAAGTCGTTCAGGCGGACGAAACCGTTCAAATCGGATTTGCTGCAATTAACATCGGATGAGTTGAATTATTCGTTGTGTTTGTTCGTTAAGGAAGTGAGGAAACCTAACGGGGCCGAGTACGCGCCCGATACGATATATTATTTGTGTTTGGGGATTCAGCAATATTTATACGAGAATGGTCGAATTGACAACATTTTTTGCGATTCGTATTACGACAGCTTCACGGATTGTTTGGATGAGGTTTGCAAGAAGTTTTCAACACTGTATAACGATTCACGTGAGTGGGGAGTCCTATGATGTCTTCTTGTGTTATTATAATTTTTTGCAGAATATATTGTTACGAGAGTCGAGGAGGAGCATCTGTGGGAGAGTAAGCAGTTGGGGGCGCATTCCCCTCACGTCCTCTTGAGTACTTTAATGTTCTTTAACACGAAACATTTTAATCTGACGGTGCGTCTATAAATTTTTTATTTTAATTTTTTAAATTAAAAAATTTTTAGAATGTGGACGAGCACATGCAGTTATCCTTCTCTCATATAATGAAACATTGGAAGCGAGTACCGTACCAGCCTGGTACGCCGAAAAATGCCTCTTCTAGAAACATTCTATTACGGTTCTATCCGCCGCAATCGGCTGTTGGTAAGTGAATCGAATTTTCTAACACAACATCGCGTTGAACCTAATACAATAATTCGGCCAGAAGGTAATAAAAGCAAGAAGAAGGTGTACGAGCAGCAGGAGAACGACGAGAACCCGCTTAGGTGTCCGGTCAAATTGTACGAATTTTACCTTTCAAAATGCCCGGAGAGCGTCAAGACTAGAAACGACGTCTTTTATTTACTGCCGGAGAGGTCCTGCGTCCCTGACAGTCCCGTTTGGTACTCGACTATGGCTCTGGGCAAGGACGCCTTAGAGAAAATGCTTCATCGTGTTAAAATGGTGAAAGAAATTAATGTTGCTCTATTGGCATCATAGAATTCTTATTAATTTTTCGATGAAATTTAATTAGTTTCAGTTTACTCACTAATATTTCTTGTAATTAATTCTTATACAATAAAAGATTTTAAAAAATTTTATCCTTTTTTTATTCATTTAACCATTCTATACCGATTTTATAAAAAAATTATCTTAATCTAAAAAATCGCGCTACACCTCATTCGTTTCAGCACCCTTATCCTGCACTAACTCGTCGGTTTCCTTCGGTATCGTCTTCAGCAAACCTTCCTCGGGGTTCTTCACCAATTTCGATTGACTAGAAGCGTTAATATCCGGTATCTTCATGCTGCCGTTCCTGCTGAGATATCCGCTCGAATTCTTCAACTGGGGGGTCGACCCTCTGGTATGGCTGACTTCCGTTGAGGATTTTATCAAATCCACTTTAGAGGTGCTTCCTCGGTACTGCTTGACGGATCCGATATTGTAACTGCCTCGTCTGATGCTGTTGCTTCGAGCTCGTTTTATCGAATCGCCTTCACCTCGGGATAACCTCCCCAAAGATGATAACGAGCCGATTTGGTTGTATTCGATCATCAAGCTTAATCTCTCGAAGCTCACCATGGTGGATTGGTCTTTATATTTAGGCTCGCCTCCTTTGAGTTTTTCACCTTCTCCCGGCTCTAAATTATCCTCATCTTCCATGGATGGGCTTTCAAATTTCCTCAACCAGGCTATGTGGATCAAAACGTACATCCCGCCGAATATCATCGCAGCTAATCCCATGAATCTGAAAGCTTGTCTGATGCCGACCCATTTAATTAGGTGGCCTCCGATGAAGCTGCCACTCCCTCTCCCTAAATATGGTTAAAATTAAAATTTTTAAAAGCAGAAATGATAATCTTACCGATACTAAAATGAGCCATCCCAACTATCCCAATTAAGGTGGCTAACAAGGATTTCGGAGCCAAAACAGCGCAATAAGTAGCGGCAGCTACCCACATCAAATGGACCGACAAGGACTCCATCGCTTCGAACGGGAAGCACCACCAGGGATTCCTACGTTAAAAAAAAATTAAATTCACATCAAAAATTAAATCAATTTAACCGACATACTCGATGAGTGAATACCCCATAAGCCGGCCAGCGTGGGCGAAAAATGCTATGATTATGACGTAAACATGACCGATCCTTTTCGTGATCCTATCAGCTCCGTAGAGGAACGGCATCGAGCTGATCGTTCCGACAGTAACCGTGATGCCCAGCAGACTCATAGGTGCGCTTAAATCTTTTAAATACAAGAAGAGGAAGCTTTCGATGAATCCCCACAGATTTCCAAGCGCGAATAAGAATATAATGAATACACTGACGTGAGGCATCTTCAGGATTGTAACCAAGTCTTTAAAGATGTTATCTGCCGGTAATTTCGTCCCTAGCGGCATGAGGAGGACGCAGAGCGCGGCTATCAGCAATAACGTATCGTAAAAGTAAAAGGACGCGGAATAATCCGTATAACCCAAACCGCTGCTCAAATATTCTATGACTGCTCCGGTTATCGGCGAAAATATCGCCATGCCGATGCTTGAAAATAATTTTTCGCGCCCGAAATCCCCGCCGTATTTTTCAATCATCGTAAACGCGATCGGATCCATGATCGTTACACCAACCGTCAGCATGATATTCGCCAAAAATCTCAAAGTGAAATAAATCCAAAACGTCCTATCGTCGGATTCTTTATAATCGGGTAAACAAACTTCAGGGCCACCCTTCTCGAAGCGGCATCTTTGCATCATGCAGGTTGTGTTCCATTTAATCTTCTGATGGCTGATGCTCATTATCGCTGCTCCGCAGCGCAGATCTTCAGTTTTAAACGCAGTTGTATTAATTCCGTAACCAATTAACATCGTTATATCGAATTGGCTTTCTATATTGGTGTAATTGTGCTTCCCATTGAGTTGGATCTCGGGTTCTATTCCAAAATCCACGTTTGGAGCTAAATTCGGCAGCATCCTGAAGACGTATTCGAAAGTGACGTTTTTCGGCTTTTTTAATCTGTAAGATCAGGCGGGATGTAATAAAAAATAAAATAAAATTTTGGAGAGATTTATTACTTCTCTCTTTGTCGTCCGGTTAATCGCGAGGCATACGTCATATTCCCAACACTGAGGAAGCGTTCCTCTTCGATTTGGTCCGATTTCTTTTTGGCTAAAGTGCAATGATCGACGCATTTCATCAGCGAAACTGTGCTATCATCTTCAGGGCATTGCCGATTCGTGCAGGGGCTCCACCACATCTGCTCAACACCGGTATCGGGATTTCTGAGGACGAAAGCTCGCGGCATTATCCCAGGCGTTTCCTGATGGGGGATTAGGAATAAGGAATGGTGTAAAGCCGCGTTTAATAGGAAGGAAATGATAACGACCGGTTTGTATTTTCCGAATTTGTCCACTAGAAATCCTGATACTGGCGGTGCCAGGAATGTTGTGCATGGTAATGCTAGATAGATCAGGGCGATTTCGTCCATGGTTAAGCCAATACTTTGCATGTGCAATGGTAGGTATGGCACTAAAGACGAGTTTGCTGCAATAATGTTTTTGAAACTAGATTGAAATGGTGGTTGTCTCGGGAATACGAACCTCCGTATAGGAAGAATAGAGCCAGCTTTAGCATGATGAGGTTCTTGTTGATGCCGAAGCGTTTCCTCTTCTCTTTAGGTAACGGCGGCTCATCGTTCATGCTAGTCGCCGTTTCTGTCATACCGGATTTAACACAACTTCACTCACAAATCTCACCAGCACAAGTAAATCTAAAGGAGTATTTTGAGATTTATTTATTACATATTTAAATGGTATTATCTCCGTATTGTGTATTTGCATATGTCAGTATTTTTCGTATTTTACTGGTAGTAAATTATATTGTTTATACATTCCTTGACGTATTTTCGTAAATTCTCTTTAGATGTGCCTACGGCTGCATGCGAATGTTGTATATTAATAAAAATATTGGCACCCATTTTAGATTTGGGTTGCGGGAGTGAAAATTTATTTTTTTAACGATTAAAATCGCTATTGCGAAATCGGCTGTGTTTGAGTTTTATTTTGTAATTAATTTTATAGGTCTTTTGTAACGTCGAATTATATATCCACTTATCAAACACGTGTAAAGACGTCTCTTATTTGCAGTTTAAATAAAAATTGAAGCGTACTAACAAGGTCGTCTCATTAAATTTTAGCAGCGGAATTCGTCGAAACGATTCGGATTATTAATATCCCAACTTCGTATAACTAAATGAGAATAATCTGGAATAAATTTTGGGACAGCTCCGGGAATCCGGGCATTTCATATCGCCCGGATTTCGCGCCATTAACCTGCCGCAATATGTAGGTATCATGCGGTCAGATTCGTATTTGACGTTTCACCCTCTATTAACGGTTTGTTTTGATCCAGTAGCCGGGTCTCGAGGAACTGTTAGATATCAATCGCTAATCAATGTGTTCAACAGTTTTAAAAACAATGTGATATGTACGAAATTAAATCTTAGAAATAAAACATCGTCCTTATCGTCGTTAAACTAATTAAGTGATGTCACAGAAGCCGAAACCAAGGCCTAAACGCACTGCAAGGGTTATATGCAGGACAACTAGCGAAAGTTTGCGGCTCTTCGATGCTGAAACAGTGAGTACAGCTGCCGTTACGCACGTCACCGATAATTTAACGCAATCGAAAAGCTCTTTCGTCGTAACGAACGTGGTTAGCAGTGCCGGGATTGACTCGCCGGAAGATGAATCCCATTCCGAAGAAATTTCGCGAATTACGGACCTAGAGACTCCTAGTTATTCGGAGGAGACGTACTCGAAAGATGTCGATGACGAAATCGTACCTTGCGGGGCAGGTGTCGTGAATCTCGTCGAAGAAACTCCTGTGCCTTTTGACGTCCTGATTGCTGCCAAAAGTGAACAATCTCCGGAATCAGTGTCCACGAATCCATTCGCTTTAGAAAATCAGACATCAATTATCGAAATAACGACCGTCGAAGAGACCGCGGCTGGAATCGCGGCTACGACATCGAGTGAGGGCGGCCATAGCGAGGGGGATATATTTGTAGCCAAATGTAATAGATCCATTGGGAGATTTCAAGTGGTAAAGGTGGAGAGTATAGAGCCGTTTTATAGGGGGCGATGGACTTGCCACGATTATTTGGACAATTCGCAGCACGCACCAGCCGAAGGCTGGGTGTTCCATCAGGATAGGTTTATTAAGAAGAGTGAAAGCCAGTCTATTCCTACAAGTCCAAATATTCCTACCCCAATTAAACAAATTCCTATACAGGTATGTCAGAGTTTTAATTATAGTAGCGGTACAAGCGTGCAGAATTCCATCCGTCCTTTCGATAGAGTACAAATGCCAACCTTGCCTTTATACAGTTTTAATAGTATCAATTTAAATGTGTCCTCTAGTCGTGATAAGTAAGTAGGTAGATGTTGTTACCTACGTAAGAATTACTGTTCAATGTTATTAAACTAGTTCAAATCTGTCTAGATATTTCGGGAAAACCTCACTCAATAGGGGACCAGATTTACTTTGAAGTAGCTATATTGGACCAAAAACTACGTAGTTATAGTACCTACTTAGATGTAGTAAAAAAACTTTCGACGATCTAGTTTCGAATTTGTCGAAAATTTTCTTACGAAGCTCCCAATCGAACTAAATGAATCCAATTTGCATGCATAGCTTAGAACGAATTACCCACCTTATATACGTCATCAATTATCACCTCAACAAATCTATCCCATTAATACTTCCAAACATTCCACAGAGTCAAACCCCAATTGAATTGCCTAATGAAGCACCAGCAATAGTAGAACGAATACAAGAAGCACCAACATACGTACGCACCACTACCACTGAGCATTTCCCCAGTTTTGTAGGCCAACAGAAGCTTAACAATCGCCATTCGAAGCCGACGTTTCGAACCGACGAGGACGATGTTTTCCTCCATAATCAGTATAATTTATTAAGTCCGGACGTATTAGAGCGTATACCGACGAAAACATCGCTAACGAAAACGAATTCGTCCGTCTCGACTTCATTGCACGGGAGCATAGCCCATACGCCACCTCTAAGTCCGAACGGGGACACCTTGATTCCGAACGTGGGATTGAATCTGCCGCTACCGCCTGTGCAAGGCTCCTTCCTGCAAACGCCGCCGGAAACCCCTTTAAGCATAGTTTACCAATATAGGAACAGTAAAGTGAAGGTGCCATCGGAGCCGGTTACCCCAATCCAACAAGTTGCGAATACCTCACAGAATTCGAATTATTTTAGTTTACCAACGTTAAATCTGGTACCTAATAGTAGAACATATCCTTCAATACCTCAAACTGATTTTGCACAAAACGCATTCCCGCAACCCCAAACGAAATTGAAGAGGGCGGCCGCCAAGCCTGCGGAAACGGTTAAGGAGATAAAGAGGCAGTTGAGTGAGGATGAGGCGGATGAGTTGATAGCCCACGTCGAGACTTATTTGAGTGGAACTGATGCGTTAGATGGTGATAAAGATTATATAATAATGGTGAAGAAATCGAGCGATGGAACCACGGGAGACAACATAGTGATATGCCGCGAAGTAGATAGTGCTAAAAGCGAAGATTCTAATAAAGGGGCCATCAAGAAGCAGTTGCAAATCAGCTATAGCGATCCTACTTTCAAAGAGACCTCAACGTCGATGTCCAGGGAGAAATTGAGGAAGACCTACACCGAACGGAGTTTATCTCAAATTGCTGGGAATGTGCAAAAATTTAAACATATACCACTAGTACAAAGTAATAGTGCGCATAGCTGCTACAGGCTGCATAAAACTAAGGAGATCGACAGATCGATCGAAGAAGAAAACGATCAAATTAGAATTAAGCCAGCTCAAACTAATCAGGGTGAAAACGTCATTTTATTGAACAAACTCAACCACGATCCTGTGCACCGCGAGGAATGCCACTTAAAAGAAGAAGAAACCAGCGCAATTTTGAAGATTAAAATTGTGGAAAGCGATAACGTACTGACACCATCCAGTGAGGACAACGATGGACGCACAAGAAACGAGAGTGTTTTCCCCGGTTATTTCCCGGTTTATAACGAATGGTCCTCGAGTACGGACGAGATTAAATTAGATTCGGAAGGTATTTAGATCGAATTTGCGTAATTCCAGTCTGAACAGTTCTCATTCTTGCTTTGCAGATGGTGAGGATGCGAAAAAGAACGTGTGCTTAATCTGTGATATATCAGCGTCTCTGAGCTTCACCGTGCAGGTCTCACATAACAGCGATGAAGTTGAAAGGTGAGTTTTTGAAGCTTGTGTAATATTAGTTGTATATTCCGCGGATGAAATCGTTGATTAAACGAGTAGGTGTCGTTGTGATTGCATAAGCTGAGTGTAAGCTTTACGTAATTAGGTTGTGTCAGCAGATAATTCGTCAGGATGCCACGTGAACGGAGTTTTAACAGTCAGTTTGGAAACTTTATTAAGATTTAAATCAAACAAACTCCGCCCGTTCCAAAATAGAATGCATTCTAATAACATTATTTTCAAAAAAAAAAAAACAATTGTGGACAATCATAAGTGACCGCCCGTAGCAACATCGATACCGACATAATGGTGCGTCGTCGTGTTGTCTAGCCGGTCCAAATCATTTAAACCATCGCAATTACCACGGCGTGACGTCACGCCGATATATTTTTATCTGTGTGTGAGCGATTGTAGCTGCTTCCCTAAAACGGTTCATATAGAAGCGGTGTACAAGCGTTTGTAATACGAAAGACACGAAAAGGCGACATGACCTACGATGTTTAATCTTTGAATATTTGCGATGATGTCATCCGCTGAAAAAAGTATGCTGACTGAGGTGAATGTGTAGTGAGCGTTATGTGAGGTTACAGAGGTTGCCAAAACTTAGGGCGGATTAGATTGTGTTTTTCCAGGCAGTCTACAACAATTTAGTTGGAACAAACAAGATTTTTTTACAAAAATATCAATCAATTATTCCGATTGATAAGATCGACTGTTTAAATTAAAAAAAAATTGTATTGATAACATTATTCGAGCATAAAGTGGAAATCTTTCCATACACCGGAACACTCGCCATTTTAATTACATTTAGGTGCTATTACAGATGTAAATAAGCCGAAAATAGCATCCATGTGTTTACATCATTGGTCCCCGTCCAAATATTTTGGGTAAATTTGGGAGGAGGATTCTCAGACAATCACGTTTTGGTATTACCTGTTTAACAAGCCGTGTTTGTTGAAATATATTTTGGGAATACGTTGAAATCTAAGGAAACTTGCGGCCAATTTTCCTATGGAAACTAATTCTATTATTGTAATAATAGAATGAATTTTGGTATACCCTGTAAATCTTCTACGTTAATAGCGTCCTATATATTTATAAATACACCATTATATACAGCACCTTATACAATTTAACCTACAAACTTACTTATTTAAAATTAAAATCAGCTAAAATTGTCAGTCATTGCCATTTATCCTCGAAAGTTATTGTTGTAGATACACACTAGGTCGGATTTATACGTTTTTAAAGGTGGTTGTATAAATTTGAAGCGTTTTTAAACTCGAAATGACGCTATACTGACGTAGAAATGACGAGATTACATCAAAATCCTACGCCCTCCCTCTATCTGCTTTTCTGGCGGTAGATAGGTAATCAATTCGTTGAAAATCAACATTTTTCCTCCACCACCCCAGAAGCCATAGCATCAATCGAAGCTACGACCACCCCCCTGCCATTGTGGGGGGTGGGAAGGGACTCCTTTGTTATCCTTCCTACATTATTTCTTTCGAATGGGACGTAACTCAAACCCAAAATGCACTTCATGATAAATTTTGCAATCCTGAATCGTTTTTAGTCTCGAAATGACGCTCTACTGACGTAGAAATGACGAGATTGCTTCAAAATCCTACGCCCTCCCTCTGTCTGTTTCTTTGGCGGTAGGTAATCAGTTCGTTGAAAATCAACATTTTTCCTCCACCCCCTCAGAAGCCATAGCATCAATCAAGCCCCCTGCCTGTGTGTGTGGGAGAGGGGGGAGGGTGGAAGAGGAGGGGCTCGTTGGCTATCCTTATTTCTTTCGAATGGGATGTAACTCAAACCCAAAATGCACTTCACGATTAATTTTGCAATCCTGAATCGTTTTTAATCTCGAAATGACGCTATACTGACGTAAAAATGACGAGCTCGCATCAAAATCCTACGTCCTCCCTCTGTCTGCTTCTCTGGCGGTAGATAGGTAATCAATTCGTTGAAAATCAACATTTTTCCGCCACCCCCTCAGAAGCCATAGCATCAATCAAGCCCCCTGCCTGTGTGTGTGGGAGAGAGGGGGGGGGGTGTAAGAGGAGGGGCTCGTTAGCTATCCTAATTTCTTTCGAATAGGATGTAACTCAAACCCAAAATACACTTTGCGATAGATTTTGTCATCCCAATCGATTTTAAACTCGGAATGACGATGTACTGACGTAGAAATGACGAGATTGACGCTTCTCTCTGTGTGCTTCTCTGTCTACCATCTTCTTCGACTACCAACTCCTCCGTCTACCAAATTAACATAACTATAATAAAACAACTGTAGGTGCGTTTTATTTTATGACGTATTTTTGACGTGATATTAAAGGCAAATTGTGGCTGGACTCCCCTTTCTAATAGCTCGAATTTTATTCTTTAGCTTCCAGATCAGTTTTCTGCATTATGAGAAGGCTAAACGTTTAATTACATTACACAAGCTTGGAATATCACTCCAATCGCTCGTGATTAACGATAGTGCTGATTAGAAATAGATTTTAAAGCTTCGTCATTGAGGTGTTACTAAACGCAACAGGAAACAAATCATTGCCTTCATTATTTGTCACTAAAGAAAATAATAAAAGCCGACCACAAAATCTAAGCTCTTGCACACAAACAAAAAAAATTAGTCATTGCGGTTCGCTCCTTGACAAATCTATCCAATACTACATATGTACATATATCCTAATAAACCTTGTGTGGAACACAATTTTGGAAAAATTACATTTAAACAATTTTGTAATCACGTAAGTGCTCAATTTAATAATTTCGCTTGACGTCATTAGATTTTTACTCAGAGTAGATAATTGAAGGAATGTCAATGTTAATCTATTTTACAGCAATTAGAATTATAATCAAGTTTGTTTTTCGCATTGCCACATGGATATGTACGTACCAAGATGTGCCTAATTAAATCTGCTTGCATATTAATTCGATAACATTTTGTTTTTAGATAAAGTGTTTATAAGTTTAAGCCTAAGCTGCATACGTGATCTTATTAATTTTAGAATTTTTTAATACTGAGATAACAAAGATACCTTTTATGTTACACCTTGACCTTTTAGACTTTTACAGTTTTAGAAACAATATAGGGATTAAGCTTATCTTTCAAAAGTGTAATCTCTAATTTTAGAACAGTCTGGGAGACCTGATAAAATTGAAACTCGAAGGTTTTCTCAATAATCCCTGAAGTAGATCTTTCTTGGAGATAAAATCTATTGTTATAATTTAATGTTATATAACTTCTTCCCCATTAGTGCTCTTGGAATAGAGCACCAAATAGAACTTGTTCAAACCAGAAAATGTTAATCCCGGATGTGGATATGAATTATCTGGAATGGGTTTCAAATTGCGGAGGAAATAAAATATTGTTTAACTCTTTTTAACTTGCTGCGATAAGTGATAGGAGCTTAACGTAATTCTGCACTATAAATTTTTTTCTCACACGATATAAACAGCGATATGACTGTGAACGTGTATATACATACATATATCCTTATCAGTAGTTTGTTTCTACTGCCATACTGTCTACAATATATTCACATCCATGTTTTGCAATATGTTATGTGTTTCAAGTTTCATCTTATCATGTTCACGTGATAACGAGCTGAAAATAAGTTTTTTTTTTAACAATTTGTTCTACTACAAACAAACCTACTTTCTCGCAGACTAATCCGCGAATTTTGCAAGGCAAAATGAGAAAATTCGAATTATAAATTCCTCTACTTGTCTAATACACTGCTTAGATCATTATATTATCGCATTTGTAATTTAGCGAAATATCTAGGTCAATAACAATTCGACAATTGTTCGAACCAAATCAGCCAGTCAAGGACACGCCATATAGCCTAGAGAAATTTTTTTTTGCGTATATGTATTCAGAACTTTTCGAGTAATCAAGGTTTTCCTCGCAGAAATTAGAATTTTTAATTAATTTTCATTGGAAATCGTTTTGATCGGTATCTCGGTATCTACATACACACATACATTTACACCAGAAGTAATTTCTTCTGGACCTCCTTGTTTAGACCTAGAATACAACCCTGACCGACTATTCAAATCAATTATACTCGAATATAGTTTTCATTTCTTGATATTGGCGCAATTTTTTAGCTTGAGCTTCATTATTCCTGGCTTCTTCTTTACGAAGATTTCCACCCAAGAAGTCGTAGCATCAATCGAAACTACGACCACCCCCTGCCTCTCTAAAGAGGTGGGGGGCTCCTTAATTATCCTTCCTATATTATTTCTTTCGAATGGGACGTAATTTAAACACAA
>SMLS01051390.1:0-10328 GCA_004785975.1 Popillia japonica
CCACTACGGTCTGGTTGGGGGTTCTTTTCGATTTAAACCGTAGCAAACTCCTGTTTCTTCTCAAAATGTAAACAACCAACGGTTGAACAAAATCATATTTAAAACAGCTTCTTTGAATTTCAACGGACTACTGTGAATTCTCAACCCTAATTACTAGTTCATACTTCTGGAATCATGTAAGAAGACAAACTGTTTTCTTTCTAGAAATAAGACTTTATTTTTCCGTAGTGAATGTATACTATGTAAATAAAGCAACTTATCATTTAAAAAGTTTTATTCTACTTACTAACATCCGTAAATTACGTCACTTGTAAAACATTAAATCTCAACTTATTTCAACGCTAGTTTTAAGAGAAGAATGATAGTTGCCGCGTCTGGGATTCCAGTCCTTAGAGCCACGCGATTGCCGCTAATTCAATTTAAAGGCGAAAATTAATTTCATCTAGGGGTAAGAGAGATTAAATAAATCTTCGAGATCTCTCGACTACATCCAATTAGTACGCTCCCCTCACCAATTTTCTAGCGAAAGGAGAAACGCCGGAGGGGAGCGTCTAAGAGATAACGCGTTCTTAAATTTTATACCCCGCGGCCAATGAGCCGACTACCGGCTATGCGCGACCAAGCAAGTTATTAATTCACGTTAATACCCCCGGAAAGAGAAGTATTTTTGTATTCTTTTTTCTACTTTCTGGACGGCTTTTGCGTTTCTGGCGATGTGACTTAACGAATTTTCTTCTTTTTTCAGACTACTGCACGCACAGTCCAAAAGGGAAAAATTTAATTATAATTTCATTAATCCGATTCATGTAATTTCCTTTAATTAAAAAATTCGGTCGCCTGTGTTTCGAAATTTAAGTTGATATTTAAGTATCCCGCTTCGTGAAAAAAGTTATATTTAGCAGAAGTAACGGCAGACGCTCGTAAATCCAATTTTAATTTGGCAATTTCGCGAAATAATTCGTTGAGAGAATAGAATCTGATGTCGCTTTAGTATCAGCATCGGTTTAATGTTGCGTTGTCTGGAGCCTTTCAAGTATAATTAATCATATAACTTCAGAACGCTAACAGTGTAGGAAAATTGACAATTATTTAAGAGCCTACTTCGACACTGAAGCTTCCGAGACATCAACCGTATTAATTTAGCTCTAATTCTTAACGGACTTCATATTATATAATTATTCATATGAATTAACTAAAAAATAACTTGAAAACGATGCTTTTATTCTATTAACCACTTAAAACAAACTAAAATACACTGTACAAAAACAAATCGACGTAATTGACAAAACTGATTGTAACTGCACCCGTTTTATAGTGACAAGTAAGACTGTCAAGGAGTGTTATGATATCTAGGCATTACGTTCATCAGTGTAAACAGTTTTCCCATAAAGGGATGTAAAGTATGATAGAGAATACAGTAGTTTTAATAAATAATGGTCCGTACACCAGGTTTTACTAGTGGATGGTTTTACTAGTGTACTGACTGTTAGGTCACAGAATAATCAGAAAATACAACAGTTGACATTTTTATTGTTATCGCAGTAGCGTCGTTTGCGGATTTTGAATTCATTCTATGTCCATATCCGCCATTTTAGAAGATCGCCGTATCTATGTTTTGAAAGTTGACAGTTAATATGAGCATCATCTGGCTAAATATATAAAAAAAAATTAGTTGTCCTAACGTCCAACAGTTTTATATCTGACTGCTACTTATTGTTAGTTAACAATTATGAATCTTCACTTCTTCATAATAAACAACAGAAAAAGTAATGTGAATTACTGAATTAATATGTACGTGGATGTACATATGTCAGAACTACCATTTGTCTTCGATGTTTAGAACATCTAAGAATTTAAAGTCAGTTTTCTTACAATAACTAATCCTTTTCATTTAGTCATATCACAACTAATAATATTTTATAAATCTGTTGTAAAACTTACTTGCAAACAAGGTTGTTCAGGTATGTAGTGTCAATCTTTGCAACCATACGCAAGCATTTTGTTGGTGAATTTAATCCAGTAAAGAACTATAAATATTGCGTAACAAATTCTGGCTTCCAATTTACTAAAATTAGATGATGAAGACTTACTTAAAGATTTAATACACTTCAAAAATAATGCATAGGCACTTGAGAAGTCCTAGTTTCGGTGGAGCAGAATAACGTGCTTATTTTGAAACAGAGCCTTACTAAGTCGTTGTAGTATGTCCTTACTTTTCGTGAAAGTTTTTTAGAGTTAGAGTGCAGATAGAAGATATATCCCTCTGCTTTTTATAGTGTTCTTGCACAAGCAAACACTACACCATCGGTGACCAGTTTTGCTTACATTCATTTTGTAATTTTAATACATAACTTAGACACTATGCACATATATATATGGTAATTCTTAAATAGCTATATAAACTATATAAATCAATACAAATTCAAACATCGGTTTTATAAAAATAATTTAGACTAAATTCAAAACAAGTGCGGCACTACTGTAAAATATATACCCAAAGCGTTAATATAAACAAAGTCGCTAGAAACTGGCTATTTGCGATTCTGTGCATAAATTTCATGATCGGCTCGTGTTTCTTGAGAGGTTATTCTGTGGTTAGGTACCAGATCCATTTAACAACAGCCTTTAAAAGACGTCTTTAAAAGATGACATTGATTGACATTGCTTAGATCTAAACCAAATGTTTTCAGAAAAGTGTACTAGGTGTTCATATGGAGTCCTACTGCGTATGTAACAATGAATACTTTAATTTCTGGTTTAATTATAAATGGAAAAAAAGTCAAATAGGTACAGAACGAGCATTCCCTGTATACCACAACATATTTATACTATGACAAACAAAATCCATAAGATCGCGCGCCGACTGTCGCCGTTGTCGGCTGTGGAACGGGCTAGGCGAGAATGGACTGAGGTAGAACGTACGCGGCTTCAGTCGCGAACGGGACGGCTCCGCCGGGTAACAGGGCGCGAAAACGAGGCTCTTCTTTAACGTCGTGCGCGTCGTTCTCCAGGCAATTACGAGTCGTTTGTTTAGCAGGAAGGGAAGACGCACTCATAAGTGGTACAAAGTGCACTGGGAGTGCTCCGAACGATGCAATTGATGTCAGTCACTTCAGGACAACGCCACACACTCTACCAGTGGGTCAACGCAAGCCATCAGCGGGTTGCCGAGTGAAGGCACATTTTTTTTCCGGCTAAACAAGATTCGAATTGGGCCTCGACCCCCGAATTTTTGTTCGTCAGCGACCTGGTGAGTGTCTAGTCGAGCAGTGCGTTCAAGCACGGCATATTCATCGCCAGCGGGACATTATGGTATGGGGTGCTGTTACATATGGAGAACGTACGCGTCTGCTGTGTGTACAACAGACGATGACTATGATACGTAGATGAGGAGCTACGGCCCGCTGTGCTTTCGTATGTTTGGTAGAACGTTCGACCGCACGTCGCGGGTGTAATACAGGCCTTTGCGGAAGAACATTGTGTACGAATGCTTCCATGGCCAGCACGTTCTCCGGATCTGAATCAGGTCGAACATGTCTGGGCTATATCAGTTGGACACTTCAACGTTATCCGGCTTCCACGGCTAACGCCGAGCAGCTATGGAGGCGATTTGAGGCGACATGGTTGCCATACGACAACTTATAGACTCCACGCCTCGTCGTGTAGCGATGGTACGCGCCTCTCGCGAGGATGCGGTCGGTCCCAGCAGGTTTACGGCGCTCCCGGCGTGAGGGTAACTTATAGTAGTAGAGTACTACTTTTATACCAAATTTCATAGCGCCAGAAGCACGTGTTCAGATTATACAGGGTGTGCTCGTCAATTATTTTCAGCAGTGTATATTTCGTTCGTTTCATTATACACGTGTGTAATTGTTTCTGTAACGTCTAATTGAGTTCACAATATATTTAGCAAATGATAATTTATACTTTCTTGCTATTTACCGCAACTGTCCAAACTTTATTTGGTGAAAAATTATTCGCAATATAAGGATAAACCAAACCAATTACTTTAGATGCTACGAAATATCTTCAAGAATCAATGAAAATGTGATTCGTAGCTTGATTTACTTACGCTGCAATTAGTATATGTATAGCAAAAATTGGCTGTACATATTCTAAAGCTATCATCAAACATTATATGATTTCCTAGATTTATTTTATTATGTTAATTAATAAAAACTTTATAAACCAATCTATCATACCATTGTAATATCCATTCGTGGATATGGATATGGCGGAACAGTAACATACATTTTCCTTAGTTACCCCTCATAAAAGCTTTTACGAGCGCAATAATATTCCTACTGTGCCTTGAATATATCATTTACCCAAGTAGGTAAAGCTCTAACGTTCTCAGCGAACATCTGAACGAGAGAGGTAATCGATAAGTAGGTACGGCGTAGCTTATGAAATTCAAATTTAAAGCAATTCCAATACTTACAACGATGCGTTCGTATGATTATCTTTCCGAATTTTTACTTACACATATCTATCTAATAAGATATTATATAAGATGCAACATCTGCAGAAAATCGAATACTTTTTTTAAACAGGTGTAATTATGTGGCATAACTTTCAGTGAAATTTACTTTTGTACCAAGCGCATCTATAGGATGTTATTTATTTTCATTTGTATTGTGAATGAGGTATTGTTTCTTGATCTGCAAATATTGACACTGTTTCTTATTTCTTTTTCGATAGATTGTGAACACATCAAGCAATTTTTTAGGTTTCATTTCCGCTCATAGGAGCGTAAGCTTTCTTATTGCCATTTTATTGGTTTTCTTATATACATATATAAAATTATCCGCTTTACATTTTATAGTATGTTTTCCAAAACAAGGATAGCAGCATATTTGTTCCTTTAATACATACAAGTTGTTTAATCGTATTTATTTGAATAATAAAATATGAATTAAAATTTGCCCTACAATAGAATATTGGATCTTAAAACTTAAGTTATATAAGTTTTTTATATTACACATTAACTCCATTTTTTTTATTAAATAAGTCGTTATTAGAAAAATAAAAGAATACTGCGATAGTATGATGATTTATTATGCACGTTTCCATTCGCATTTGTATTACAAATTATTACTTTGGAGTAGTACATACCTCCAAGTTGAACTCAATACCGGTACTGTAGTAGAAGGCTGAATGCATAATCGGCAGTCTGGGACGTACTGAACTTTGTAGAGGCCGTGGATCAATAATGTGTTAACTTTATTATGATTTTGTGATTCATCCTTTTTTGTTTGTATGTTTACGTGTATCGTTAACATTTTTGTATCTAGTATCTTGTTCAACACCACTGGCACAGAATATACTTATCTATGTATCTACCTCCAATTAATGTCCGGATGTATGTGCACATATTTATGTCTCTAGTACCTTACAGACGGGACGGTTCCATGGAAATTTATAAACAATTTTATTTTTGAAACTTGTTGTCAGCAATGTCAGCGCATGTGAAACAGAACAGTGAATCTTCATTTTCCGCTTGAGATTCATTTGCATGTGGGCGTTACAACCAAACTTTATTGACGTTATTGAATGATAGTACAGATCAGAGGTGGTTCGAATATATTTGTATTGAATACTTAATTGCTTTTAAGATAAATTTGCCTTACTATAAAAGATTTTCGATTTATTCCTTTTCTGATATATGAAAATATCAGTAGGAACAGCGTAGAGCTACGTACTAGGCTTCGACGTATGGAATGTGTCCTACAAGAAGATCTGCCGTATGAGGCCGCCGCAGAATGCACATCTCATTGTCAGAATCGCCAGTTCACATCGCACGATTTCTGAACTGGCGGTGTTCATGAGCGTTTGGAAGAGTAACTGCGATACACCTGCTGGTCCAGAAAGAGAAGAGACTCTACGAGACTCTACAAGAAGAGGTTGACCGAAAAGAGGCAAGAGCAAATTCTAAAGTTTCGACACAACAAAAGTGGCAAGAGCCCTGACGGAGCGAGTTACGAAGTCGATAGACTACCAAACTCGGCCGCAACATCACCGGGGGTGTGTCAAGACCACAGCGAAGTGAACCACAATCTCCACCAGTTTCTCATTGAGCACGGGTATTTTGATGCATTTTAACCCTCTGGCGGGCGCGCCTTCTATAATCCCATGAACAGGCGCACCGCGGCTATTGCACCGCAAGTGTTTTTTCTTACAAAAAACGCCATTTAACACTTTAAAATATATTTAATAAATAAAACTAAAACATATAACCAGAAATAAATGTAATTCCACAAGTAGTATTATAAAAATGTTACTGAAATAAAAATAAAACAAAAGAAAACTTCTTACATAAACGAAACTAGAAGAACCTCTTATTGAACAAATATTCACATTAGCATTTTATTGTATCTCCATTTCTTTTTCTTTACAATTTACGCAATTTTATTTAATATGCATAGAACTATGGTTTGTACAGATATTTTCCCACACTCTTACTACACATTTGTTTGGTTTTATTGTTTTTGTGAGTGCCACAAACGAAACAAATACCAGCTTGCAGTACTTCATCTCTTTCAAACCCTTCTTCATTTCTATATTTGGATAAAAAAAATAAATCCAGCGGCAGCAATTGTATCACTGATGTCTCTTTCAAGTGATCTTCCATTAGTTCAAAGGACAGTTTTTTTCAAAAACATATGTCTATTATCTTTGATGTCCAAATTCTTAAATTTAAATATATGTAATATGGGCTTTATCAATATGTCTAAAAAATACAGTGAGATGTGATCTCCTTGTAATTCTAGATATACTATATGAAGCACTGTATTAACAGTAGAGGGTAGAGTTGGTAGTCCAAGTTTACCAACGACTCGTTCGAATCTTCATCCACATCTGAGGTATTGTGCATTGTTAAAAGAAATATAGCTGTCTTTTTTTTTGGAACGGAAGAACTAAGATAAAAATTTTCTTTGAACCCAAAAATATAAAAGTTGACAGGTCTGGATTTTTTGGGTAAAAATTCGACTGGTATTTCTCTTTCATTCTACTTCATGGTTCCCAAAAATATTAAGCATCAACACATGCTAAATTCGTAAACAAAATACACCATAAACATTACATAACCCGGCGTAATGCGGTAAATCAGCCGCAAAAATTGTACACTATCTTAAACGCCACACTACAACTAAAGCCCACCGAATTAACGGCTGTCCGATATTGAAATGGGTGGACAAATGTATGAAGTAGGAATACCTGGAAGAACGGCGGCGGTGTCAGTTTTAATGTACAGCATTTACAAATAAAAATTTAAAATATGCGGCATTGTAGATACTGAAGTTTATATCCTCTATAATTCTGCGTAAATACCTATCATCTGAATATATCTGAATTTATGAGATTCAATATAACTTCGGAATTGTTCATTTGTTGCTTTCTCCGTCAGCTATCACCTGTTAGTGTTACATTGTTATTAAAAACCTTTTGAAGCACTTTCTTCTACATTTAATTCTTTGATTCAATTCCATTATCTTTAAACTGAGATAAATATTTCCTGATACGTCAATGTGTTCAAATAGATTGCCTATAAAAAATGGAAGCAAATTATCACTAACTTGATTAACTACTACGTTACTATTTAGAAATAATGAGCATTTTATAAGTGGTACTTTAAAACAAAATAACTTTCATGCAAGAGAAGATACATAAATTTAACAAATACTATTATTAAGTGTGTAGAATAAATCGTATAATAATAATATACGATAGTATGTGGTACATATGTACATATGTACATACATACATAGATACATACACATGTATATCCATACAACGACTTAAGTCGTTATCTATGTTGTCTACGTTATTCTATCCAAGATGTCAATGGTAACTACTGGAAACATATTCATTTACGAAGTCGCGTTTTCTTAACAAATAAAATGTAAAAAAATTGTTTCCAAGAGAAAAGTCAAACATATGTTCGAGGAAATATGGAACAGAGCTAAATCTGACTGTGCATTGCTCGGCTATGTATAGGTAGGTAATGCATAAATTGATCTTTAAAGTCATTGCACGAACGTGTATCAATTTCTTTCGAATTTCTTGAACCTGTTACAAACTATTGGAAACAAAATACTGTATCACTAGCGTTGTACTGCACTAATGCTATCGAAACTTAAATGATTTAATATACATATACCTAGCTAATTAGATAAAACTAGAATTCAAAGAACAGAAGAAATTAACTTGCATTGAGTATTAAAACAACTATACCAACAGTAATATTTAAACGCCGGTTAACTTCTATAAGCGATGCTAAATTAATACTTATTAATCGGTAGAGATATTTCGCAATTAGTGCCAGTATAAATATTGATAATATTTAATCTCCGATGCAATCAGAGTCAAGTTCATTCCTTTCCAACTTCTTGTTTAAACTTACTAAATTAGATATTACCATCAAAATTCAGACAGCGCTATAAGGCCTGTAAATATTAACACTCGATGAAGAATTAAAATTCTTCGTTGTGTTCTCTCGCAAAAAAAGAAACCTGGCTATCTGAAACCGACGAACGTTAGTACGTTCCATTTCATTTAAAATGCAGTTTTTCATTCCGTTCCTGAAGTTGGAAACATGAACCGAATTAATTAATGTAAATAAAGGCGATAATTTAATCATACTCGACTAGAATAACTTAGCAGGTTTAAAAAATTATCTGGAAAAAAGTACGAGAACCGAGCAAAGTTACAATATAACTGTTATAAGCCGCTCCAGATATTTCTTAATCCTAAATTGTACTATTTGTTTATTGCCTACAGAGGAAATTAAATTAAAAATATCCAAAATTAATTACGGCTATTGCTCAGTATCATCTCCATTTTGTTGTTGTAAGATCATCAACCTTTCTTCCAAAATTGTACACAAAATTCCGTAATAGTTCTGGTTGAATTGTACCAATTTACTCCGGAATATTGTCTTTTCATTCTTGTAGTGTTATTGGTTGTCTTAACACTAAACTTTTTTAATGACCCCATACCAATAATCTGCTAGAAATCAGTTGATCTTGGTGGCCATGAATTTGCGAAACGTCTAACCCATGTTTTTAAAGAACGTTGATTAACAATACTCTGACTGCTTGGAAAATGTGCGTGGGTTCTCCACCCTACATAAAAATATTTTCAATTCTGTTGTGCTCGTTTTGCAGATACGACTTTTCTATTCTGCATTTCCTCGTAGAAATACGAACCAATAATAAAATCTGCTGAAAAATAGCACCAAATGATGATGATGATGTCTTTCTTGTCATGAAGACTATGTTGAACAATTTGTTGTGAACTGTATTGTATTCATTCAATTTCTTTACTTAGCAAACCGTTTAAAATTTCTTCTTTCGCTTCATCAAAAGTTAGTGACAATTTTTTACAAAATTCTACTTTCTCATAAAAATATGACATTATTGACACGGTTTTTCCTTGCTTTCTCGCTCTCATTCTGTCCCATTTTTCGGATAAACTTTCTACTTGCGTATAGGTTTTTCTAAATTCAATCTTAAATGAGTCCCATGAATCAATATCTTTTTTTGCATCAAACCAAAATATAGGTGGACTTCGTAAATACGCACGCGCCGTTTGTAAAGTATAATTATTCAGCCAAAAATTAAGCCTTGCACTGCTATTAATTGCTTGTAACCATTTTTCAATGATTCTTGTATCTTTATCTCCATCAAAACTACCTATTATCTTTGACATATCAGCTGCGACATGGAAAGGCACTGCATTTGCATTTGAAAATATTGAATTCGCCTGGTTCGACGTAAATTCTTGGGGTGTTAATCTATTTATTAACCCCATAAAGATCTCATCACGCCGACGATTCTCCGATGCAAACATGTCTAACATCCTTTACATGCAATATATATCAGAATTCATCCTACCTTGAGCAAATTCTGTCGTTTCACCAGCTGTAATATTTTTTTTCCGGTAGCCCCGCTCCTTCCAGACTATTGTTGTCGTCCGCATGTGACAAATCATCGTCTCCGTTATCCATTTTCAATTTACTCGCAATTCAAATGAACTACACACAGTATCAGCGTTTACTTGTATTTTCTTTTTGCTGTGCACACAGTCAGCACTTACATAAATGTCTAATGTATCTGATTTATTACTACTTTTTTTTTATTGTTACTTTTAGGCCACACACAGATTACTTTCGGCGTTCACAATCCCACTTCTGAAATATTAACTTCTATTTTTAAACACAGGTTTGTTCTCAATTGCATAACTTTATTCATTCATTGAAATGTCATCCTGTCATCCAGAACTTCTAACTGTCAACAACTTTGTTTTTCGCGGCAAACTTAAATATA
>SMLS01051427.1:0-22065 GCA_004785975.1 Popillia japonica
ATTGATTTCTAAACGAAACAGATGCCTAACAGCTCCATAAATTCGTGCAAGTTAAATGAAGGCGGCGCAAATCCGATATCGCTCACAACAGTGAAGAGGCGGTTAACGAAGCTGGATTTCACGGTCGAATAGCCGCTAGAAAACCATGACTACAGTCGCAAATCCGTATGAAACAATTGGAATGGGCCAAACAGCATAAATATTGGGACATGAATATATGGTCAAAGGTGATATGAACAGGCGAAAGCAAATTTCAAGTCTTCGGTACTAATCGACGCACTTTTGTTAGAAGAAGAGCTGATGAGAGGATGCTGCCGCAATGTGTTGCACCAACTGTTAAGCAAGGAGGTGGTTCTGTGCTAGATTGCGGTTCATTTTCGTTCAATGGTGTCGGGAATCTGCATCGAATTGAAGGAATTTAAAAAAAGAAAATTATTTTGGAGTACCTTCGGAAGTAAGATAAATTGGTGAGGAGTTTTACTTGCAGCAGGACATTGATCCCAAGCATACCTCTCGACTTTGTAAAAATTATTTGCAAGAAAAAGAAAGAGAACGTGTCCTCATAAATATGGTTTGGCCGCCGCAATCGCTTCATCGAGTTGAGTTAGACAGAAATGTACGACATCACTGTTCAACATCCCAGAAGCTACTCTGGGAGCAATTAGTGAATGCCTGGCAAACTATACCAGTAGATATCCTCCAAAAACTAGTCTCACGATTGCTACACATTTGCAAAAAAAAAATAAAAATTTCAGGTAGAAAGATTCGCAAGAAATGCAAAGCGAAATATTATAATTTCATTTACAATAGTTGCATTTACTCTTTATATTAAGAAGTAATGTTGACTAGAATTCTTAACTAGATTTCGTAAGCAGAAGCTGTTTCTTTGGAAAAAGTAAATATTGTTTCCTATTATACATATATGGATAAAACATGTATGTTTTACACATCATCGATATACTCCGTAGATCTACGTATTCAAGAATTCCGTGTACAGTTTTCAGATGAAGAGTGCACTGATTTGGTTTTAAGCAGACACATTTATCGACTCGTGCACTGCTTTCGAAAAACAGGCGGTGTTTGCACATGCAAGTCATCTGGTCGTAAGATAGTTCTTACACAAAATTGTACAAAATTGATGAAGTACGAACTAGATCAGAGTCCCACAGAACTATTGCGTCAGTGAGCTCAACAAACAGGTAAAAAATCAAAGTAAACATTAATTGAAATAGTTTATTATATCATACACTTCAGCGCAATGAGCTGCATCCCTATAAAGTTTCTTTCTCACAAAATTATCGCATGGTCTGCGGAAAATCCACATGAATTTTGAGAAACACAATTGCACCTCGTAAAAATTGGAATTTGGTTTGCTATGTCGAGGCAACGAATGATAAGGACTGTTGCGGCTGTAGCCTGATGTGACGCTCGAAGAACCAATGTAGATTATGCAGGATCACAAAATACTGCGGTTGTTACACTTGAAAAACTGTACACTTGCTTTGACAATATTTTATTTACACTTACACGATATACATACAATTTACATTAAATAATAGAGTTCCTTAATGGCGCGACGATTATAATTATTCAAAAGGTCTTACGATTTAACCTGCTCGAATCGATTTGAGCTGCTTGCGTTGTACTGTCTTTTGTTTCGGGTGTCTAGCCCCTTATATAAACTTAGTTTACTAGTGGTGGAAATACTAGGGAGAATTCCTAATATTTTGATGTTAAGGGGCTATTTTCAGTTGGTGGGAAGTTTGAAATTGGGTTATTTTTACTTGCAATAATTTTTGTGAGGAATGATTATAAATAAGAATTTATTAGTGGAATATTAACATTTAATTATAGACTATTGGACGAAGAGTAAGTGACAGAAATTACGTGTTTAATAAAAAAAAATATTATTTTTATTTTTTAAAGTAATCTATTTCAAGAGTTATAAACTTTTTCGTCCACTACATAGGAACGGGAATAAACACGGCATACATTAATAAAAACAATTGTATGCTAAATAAAAAAGATAATTGCAAGAAACGTATTTGTTAGTAAAACAGATAACTGTAGATGAGGGGCACATGAGGACTTTCCTAATGGTTTGGCAACTTCCTAAAAGAGGGACACATTATCGCCGCGCTGTCTGGGCATTGCCAACCTAATGATCTGTAATCTTACGCACACGAAAATTGCGACGATTGAATATACATACACATGCATATAGAGTTTGTAGATTTTCTCTTGTACAGAGTGAGTCCAAAAGAATGGAGACAAATTGAATTTCCCACCAACTTTTATTCCTTAAAATCGACCAACCTGTGGTTTACTCATAGGCGATTCTATAAACATTTTGAAGTGGGTGCATTTAATAAGATATTTCTTTATTCTTTATTAAACAAAATAATCTTTTCTTTCAAATCTGGCGTCGTTTACACAGTAGGTACACCTCGGAGATTTTGGATGCAGGAGGTCAAGTCGATGCCATATATCCAGACTTTTCCAAAGCCTTCGACCGCATTGATCATGGTATTATTCCTTACAAGCTGCACCAATTCGGGTTCCATCACATGTTAATTACCTTTTTCACGTCCTACTTAAAGGATAGGTCACAGTACGTATTTTATAATGGCTTCAAGTCATCACTATACTTAGCATCTTCCGGGGTACTTCAAGCCGTTAATTTGGGGCCACTTCTGTTCCTAATCTTTATCAACGATGTAATATTCAGTATTTCTTCAGAGAAGTTAATATTCGCCGATGACTTCAAAATATATCGCGCAATTAATAATCCCATTGATTGTAACATCCTTCAAGCTGATTTAAAAGCTATTTATGAGTGGTGCCAATGTAACAACCTACCTTTGTATTGCAATCGACATCGCTGGTCCATTTCCTACGACAGATAGTGGAAATAAATTTATTTTAGTAGCAATGGATTATTTCAGTAAATGGGTGGAAGCCTACGCATTACCCAACCAGGAAGCTACTACGGTGGCAGAAGTGCTGGTCAAAGAATTAGTCTGCCGTTTTGGTGTGCCCCTCGAATTACATTCCGACCAAGGACGCAATTTCGAGTCAGCAGTTTTCCAAGATGTGTGCAAAATATTGGGAATCCATAAAACCAGAACCACTGCTTTGCACCCACAGTCTGATGGCATGGTGGAACGCATGAATCGAACAGTGATAAAATATTTGTCAAAAACTGTCGTCGACCACAAACGTGATTGGGATCAACAACTCCCTATATTTCTCCTGGCATATAGCGGTTCATGAAACGACAAGTCAAAGCCCGGCCAACGTAATTTTTGGTAGAGAACTACGACTACCATGCGACTTGAAATTTGGTTTCAAGCCCGATGAAGAAGTAGTTGGAGAAGACTACGTGTCCAACCTCAGGAAGCGAATGGATGAGATCCACAGCACCGTAAGAACTAACATCCATGAGGTAAGTGACCGAATGAAGGAGCGTTATGACATCAGAGCGGACGAAAACTTATACCAACGAGGAGATCTTGTGTGGTTGTATAACCCTAAGCGCCGTCGTGGATATTGCCCTAAACTGCAGCGATCATGGGAAGGACCCTACGAGGTAGTCAAGAGGATTAACGATGTAATCTATCGCAGACGGAAGCCGAACGGTAAACCAAGAGTTCACTTCAACCGACTGGCCCCATTCCTCGGAAACAACCATGAGGAAAACAGCGAACAGAATGTCCGGGTTTGTAACTTCCAAATGCCGAGGTTACTTACGACGAATTCATGGCCAACTACGGACAAGGACGCAAGGTTCGTCATGCTGTCACGACGGAAATCCAACAAGACCTATTTCTGGCCACCGGAAACCACGCCTTGGCACACTGCGTTGCCAAAGACCTTAACATGCAGAAAGGAATTGCCAACGTATTTCGGCAAAAGTTTGGCGGGACCGACAGCCTTACGAAACAGCAACCACAGATTGGAAAAGTCTTATACCAAACTGTTCAACACCGGCCCTTGTTTTATTTGGTGACCAAAGAGTCAAGTTCCGGAAAACCATCTTACCGCACGATGTGGGACGCTCTGGAAAGTCTTAGGGAATACCTACTAGAAGAAGGCCTCAACAGTCTGAGCATACCAAAGCTAGGATGCGGACTGGATGGATTAGATTGGAGAATCGTGAGAAGTATGATCGAAGAATTGTTTCGACATACTGGAATCGAAATCGTGGTTTGCTGTTACAACCCACGAAGAACAGGAATGACGAGAAAGACCGTGCCCTGCTATTTCTTTGAGAAATCGGAATGCAGAAAGGGACCAGAGTGCCGTTATCTCCATGAAGCCGGTGAACAACGCTGTTCCGGGACGGAGCAGTCCTAAGGAGGGGGCAGTGTTACGAATGGCGCCATCTAGTGACAGCGCAGTTTAAAATGGATTATGCAGTGCACTCTCTTCTTTTCATAAAAAGTAAAAAAGTAGGTTTAGATTCTTTAGTTTAGTGTTTGATATACATATGTAGTTTAAACTCACGTTTTCTTTATTATAAAACTAACCATAACGCCTGAAATATTTTGTTTAAGTTTATAGATCCCTATGACAGAAACAGGCCTAATCTGAGTTCTCTCAGTTGATAGTTTACTGATATTTTACGAATACGATTCTACTCCCGCCTTTCGTCTAATTAGTACAATTAGATATGGTTTGGTTCTGGTATTAGACTTTCTTTTAACTATGTAACTACTGATTACGGTGTTTTGTTTTTGTTGATATATCTTCTTAAATGAGCGTATAATTGTGAATATTTTCTGTTACTACTTGGCCTTTAACTATTTTCTCTGATAATTGTTTAATATATGCGTAGATTTTGTCTAATAAACATATTTATTAGATGAAAACCTGATTGGAAATTAATGCTGTAATAATTTAATGTAAATAGTATTCCGGTAAGAGATGTTTCTTTGCAACATTAAATTATGTATTTCCGTTTTTCGATTACAAGAAATAAACAAGCAATATTTTGACTTGAAAATGGGATTTAAAACAATATAGAAGATAACACTGTTGTAAAAAAAATAATTTGAAAACCATAAAAGATAGAATAGTGCTCTCCGGGACTTTTTTGTAGAAAATTTCATGCTCTACAAAAAGGTCTTGCAAATTTTTTAATGGGTTGCGCCGTTGAGACCGCGTCTGCAGAAGAAGCGAAAATATCATGAAACTTTTGCGAAGATAACACCTTTGTAAATAGTATAATTTGAAAACCATAACAGATTGAATAGTACTCACCGGAACTTTTTTGTAGACAAATTTATGCTCTACAAAAAGGCCCTTACAATTTTTTTGATAACTTGCACTGTTGCTGCATATCGTCGGCTTAATAAGAAAATTGCCTAACTCCACTTTTAGTAAAATTAGGATTTTAGTGCCATAGGTACCCTAATATGAGTGGCTGTCGATTCAGAAAACTACCTATATCAAAATAATTGGGTACGCTCATAAATGACGAAACAGGAATCTGCCTAACTTACGTCAGTAAAAAAAGCGCCAGAAAACTGCCTAAATTCGCATTATATTAAGATTATGTGAGCCATACTTGCATCTTACTATTCTCAATATTTTTTACTTTTATTTCAAATACACCCTGTATATTACTATAAATAATATTATTTCAGAATATTTTCAGTTAAAAGCTGTACCAATTGCGATAAATTATAAAACAAAAATAAGTTTTTATTATTAGTTAAACGTTTCATCAGGTAAGTTAACAATTTGCCTAACTGCCACAGAAATCTAAAAATTATGTGGAAATATGCCTAACTGCATTATTTTTTTCAAATTTTTTTTTTTAATTTATTTATAGACTTCTAAAAACTGTGTCAAAATAAGTATCTGAACAAGATAACACACACATAGGTAAGAGAAATCCACAAAATTAAACGTTTTCTAGCTCTCCTGTAAAATTTTATGAAATGGAGTTAGGCAATTTTCTTATTAAGCCAACGATATGGAAAAAATAACATTTTCACCATATTTTTGCTTCTTTTACAGACGCAGCCTCAACGGCGCAAGCTATCAAATAATTTGTATTCGTTTTAACAGACTAATCAAGAAATGCATAGATTTGTAAGCGAATTTATTATTAGAGACATTTCTATGGAATAGTATTGTATTCAATGTCGAGAAAGCATATTTGTCGTGCTCATGTGAACGTGCCAGATTTTATCGATTAGAAAATGCAAGCCGTGATGCATAAAGTACACTCCTGCAAAATAGGAAAAGCAGTTATTTGGTTTGTGATGTTTTTGGTCCGGTCGGTTCTCAAAAGTCTGTAACCAGTTTATGTTCTGGGGGAGATTTTAAAACTAGTTCATGTAAACACACATTTACATTTTCATGTTGTCGGAAGTTAAGATAGAAAGTACCAACAGTAACGATTTTGGGTGACCTTGTTGTAGTTCAAGCACAATAAACAACAAATGTATATACATATGTATATGTATATAAAACTATTTAAGTAGTTGACAAAATATGACAATATGAATTCTGTTTTACAATGATTAAGCATAAAATATATGAAGTGTGTTAGAGTTTCATGCCGCATCAAGTATAATTATATGTATACAAGATGATATCGAAGGCTTCCACGGCCCGAGTTTCTATTATGCGGGTGTTGGCCGTGTAAAATATACATATACAGTCCAAATAAAAATAAAATGCACAAGATATACAATAAAAAAACTCTGGCTTCTTCAGGAGCAAAGAGGGTATAAGTAGGGGGAGGAGCGAAAAATGCCCCTCGTTAACATATTTTACTTTCAAAAGAACACTACAACAGAACATTTAGCAGGTTTTTCTCGCTCAGAAATGCAGTCGATGAAAGTTGCTCAGTACGCGCAATATATTTGGACGTGATATAATAACGGATATTCTTTAGTAGCAACAATCACATTTATCACTTCCATGAAAGTAACGGCGTTTGAGGTTATGAGTTCAAGTAAGTGTGTTTGTTGTGGGAAAACTGATGAGTCTCATAAAATGGTTATATGTAATGTGTGTAAGAAATCATTTAAAATAGATTGTGTTGATGTGTCTACCGCGGAAGCTAGAAGGATTCACTCCAAATCATCTGGCTTGACTTGGTCCTGTACTGGATGTTCGAAGATGGGGGATGACTTGTGTAGTCTCAAGGCTGCTATTATTGCCCTACAGGATGAAATTAAAGTATTGAAAACTGTCTCTCAGCAGCCGCCACCTGGTCCAACCCTGTCCGCCATTGAAAAGATTGTCCAGGAGGTTAGAGATCGGGAGGATCGTAGAACAAATATTATAATTTATGGAGCCAAGGAAGACGCTGCCTGTCAGAGTAGCAAGGAACAAGTTGATCGTGATGTGGCCTTGGTTGGTGAGCTTCTAGTGGACGCTGGTCTGGAAAATGAGGAGTTTCGCCTGCTGCGCCTGGGAAAATTTACAAACGCGACTTCTGAGCGTATCCGTCCTATCAAAGTGACATTCTCTTCGGAATCATGTGTCTCTACCATAATGCGGAATGTGGGGAGTTTGAAGAAGCGTGATAGATGGAGAGGCGTTGCGCTTTCCCGTGACCGCACTAACTTGCAGAGAGAGATCTATAGGAAGGTGCGTGCTGAGTGAGGAGCGGGTGTCTGCCGGCGAAGTAGGCTTAAGGATAAAATATAAGCAAGGGGTTTATCGGGAAACTAGTAAAGTCCAGCAGTGCTACAGATGTCATAAAGTTATATTATCAGAATACACGCAGTTTTCGTAATAAATCTTCAGTGTTTTATACCAGTGCATGTGAGTGCCATTACGATATTATCCTGGTTACGGAAACATGGTTGGATGAATCTTATAATAATAGTGAATATTTTCCCTCCTTCTATAATGTTGTGCGTTCCGATAGAAAGTTTGGGCGGGTTGACCGCTCGACTGGGGGCGGTGTTTTGGCGGCGATAGCTAACAGTATTTCTGTGGATATAGTGGATACGTCTGCACTTGCATCCTTGGTACCTCTTATCGATGTGGTCATCTGCGAATGTAAATACAATTTCTGCATCTTTAACATTGTTGTTGTTTATGTACCTCCGGATGCGTCTGCTGATTCCTTTGAACTTTTTTTTGTAAACTTGGAGAACATTCTGTCGGACAAACATTGTATTGTGGTGATTTTAATGTGCCTTCCTTTGTTCTTGCACAAAATCCTGTCTCCTCAAAAGCCGCTTCTCTTCATTATTTTACAAATATATTGAATTTAAAACAGCTTAATAATACAACACCGACGGTCGTATGCTTGATCTGGTATTCACCAATATTGAATGCGAATTGTTGATCAATCGTGAGGATATGCCGTTCGTACCTGAAGATCCTTATCATCCAGCTCTATTAATTGACTGTCGACTTGCAGTTGACCCTCATCCCGTTTTTCCTGGTGTCACTAATAATCGGTATAATTTTCGTAAAGCCAACTTTCCCCAGCTGTATGATGATGTCTTGTATATTGACTGGAATTTTCTGGAGATGCATACTGATGTGGACAGGGCACTTGATTCTATTCAATTATTGAATTCTATTCAACTATTTACAACGTTCTTAATAGAACCGTGCCTACATGCTCTACTGCTAAATTTTCTGGATATCCATCCTGGTTCAGTCGAAGCATTATAGCTAATTTGAAGTTGAAGTCGTATTATCATAGGAAATGGAGAAGTACTGGTCTCTTGGCTTACCGCAAAGACTTCGCGGAGCTTCGTCGGGTTTGCAAGCGTGAAATTGCTTCGGCGTATAGTGCTTACTTGGGTACCATACAGAATTCTTTGAAAACTAATCCTAAAGCTTTATGGTCATATGTTGAATCCCAGAAAGGTACCTCGCAAATCCCTGGAAGAATGCGGCATGGTGATCAAGAATTGGATAGTCCGCGGAATATAGTCAACTCGTTTGCAGAGGAGTTTGCTCGAGCTTATTCTGGTCCGTGTAACAGTGTTTCGCCTTTATTATCCTCAGATCTATTGTCTTTTCATATTCCCTTAATATCTTATGATACCACTGTAAAACTTATGGCGACTCTCTCGAATAAATACACCTCTGGAGATGATCAACTGCCTTCCTTCTTTATTAAGGATGTACGGTATGCGTTGGCTAACCCATTGCAAATAATTATTAATCTAGCCATATCGAATTGCACTTTCGCGGATCTGTGGAAGCGTTCGAGAATTGTACCAGTATTCAAGAAAGGCGTCAGAACTTCTGAATCTAATTATAGACCAATATCTATTCTTTCCAACTTGGCCAAGATATTTGAGCAGTATCTATACAACATTATTTCTTCTCACGTTCGTTTGTATATATGTCCCAAACAGCATGGATTCTTCTCGAGTAGGTCAACCACTACGAATCTGGCAGTCTTCTTGCAATACGTTTCGCAAATAATGGATCATCGGGGTCAGGTAGATGTAATATACACAGATTTTTCAAACGCCTTTGACGCAGTAGACCACCAACTACTACTCCAGAAACGGTTATCTTTTGGTTTCACTCCTTCTTCTCTTAACTTGATGACATTATATCTTGAAAACCGAAAATATTATGTTTTTTACAAAGGCTGTTGCTCTAATGAGTACCTGTCCACTTCTGGCGTCCCTCAAAGATCGAATCTGGGTCCGCTGCTATTTATTTTATTCATCGATGATCTTATCGCTTCCTTACCCTCTGGGATATGCAGACGATCTCAAGATTTTTGCGCCTGCTTCTGATGTGAGTGATGCCTTACAACTTCAAGAAAGTATTGACATTATCATGCAATGGTTTATGAGAAACAAGTTACCCCTCAATGTTAGTAAATGTTTTGTCATGCCCTATACACGTAGAAGTATTCCTTTTTCTTTTGATTACACAATTAATGGGGAAATCTTGAAAAGAACTTCTGAAATGAGAGATTTGGGTGTGCTTTTTGATTCGGGTTTGGTATTTGATAAGCATATAGCGGGTATGTGTTTGTACAATATGAAATCCTTGGTACAGCGTAGGATGTGTCACAGTGCGCGCTTTTTGTATAAACTTGTGAATGGTGCTGTTGACTGTTCTGATCTGTTGTCTAATGTTAATTTTAATGTACCTAGAATGTCGTCACGCTTAATGCCAACTTTTACATATGCCACTTCAAGAACTAACCTTCTTCTTAAAGCTCCACTTACCCACATGGCTCGGAATGCAAATTTGTTTTATGCAGATGTTTTTACTGGGAGTATTAGGAATTAATTGCTTTTAGTTTTATGTAATTTTCTTTTCTAGTAATATGTGTCATAGAGTTGTATTAAGATTTTTTGCTATTGTAGCTAATTGTTATTTTGTTATCTTGGATATACATATGTACTTTGTACTTCTCTACTCTTGTCCTGTAATTGGGCCTTGTGCCTGTTGGGCAAATAAACCGATATTATTATTATTATTATGACCAGTGGCGGATTTACCTTAAGGCCCAGTAGGCCAGGGCCTAGCGCGGCCAGATATTAGGGGCGGCCAAGCGTGGCGAAAAATACACTGTTCTAAGCTAAAAACGCTCGTTCGCTGGCTATACGCGTGACGCTGGCGACATACCCGGGGAAGGTGTCGAGCGGACCACGCGCTACAGATGTGACTATTTGCGCATGCGCAAAATTTGTAATTTCTCTTTAAAAAAGGATAACATGCATTTAATTATTCAGAACATTAGTTAAGAATAATTTACGACCTTTTGGTTATAAAGTCGCAGCACACATTCCCAATCAAGTAAAATAGAAATGGGATGCAAATTCTGAAATGGAAATATCTGTGGATTATGGCTAAAGGAAAACAACACTTGGACAGAGGCTGATGATTGCCCGGAACCCAAGAAAATTGTTAGTAGTAAATGGGTATTAACAATAAAGGAAAATTTAGAAGGAATCAAGCAATATAAAGCTTTGTGGACCTTGTCTGCTTTTTAATGGCGGGGAGAGTCAGTTCGACAAAAAAGAAGGTTTCAATGACAGAAAAAATTCTAATTATCGAGTATCAGCTCATAAGAATTCGCCTACTCACAAATTGTCCGTCCTGCGCATGAAGGATAGAAGCAACGCCTTAGACCGCATTGACCGCATGTTAACTATTGGATGAAGAAATAGATTATTGGAGAAACATTTTGAAAAGGGTAGTTGCATGGTTGAAAGCGCTTGCATCACGTGGCTTGCCGTTCAGAGGACACAACGAGAAAATAGGTTCATTACGCAATGGGAATTATTTGATGTCCTTAGAGCTTACCGCTGAGTTCGATCCATTCTTGGCCAAGCACATAGCACGCTATGGGAATCCAGGCTCAGGACATACGAGTTATCTTTCTTCAATAATATGTGAAGAATTTATTCGGCTTATGGGAGAAAAAATGTTGAAGACAATTTTAATGGAAATATTAAAAGCTAAATATTTTTCTCTGATCATTGGCTCGACACCCGATATATCCCACATAAACCACCTCACTATTGTAATCAGATATGTCCTGCTTCATGGATCACCCGTAGAACGTTTTCTCAAGTTTATTCCAAACACAGGTCATAAATCAGAACAAGTAACAAATGCTGTTTCTTCAACTTTAACTCAATTTGGAATTGATATTTCAAACTGCCGAGGACAATCTTATGACAACGTAGTCAACATGGCAGGCATATACAACGGCCTACAAGCTCAAATAAAGGAAATTTCTCCTCTAACCGAATCTGTTCCCTGGTCAGCACACTCGCTTAATTTGGTAGCAGAATGTGCAGCTGGAAGTAGCCAAGAAGCTTGCTCGTTCTTTTCTCTACTGCAAGAGTTATACAATTTCTTTGCGGCATGAACTCAGCGTTGGAAACTCCTTCAAACCCATTTTACCGTTAAAAGTCTATCAACGACTAGTTGATAGATTTTCGTCGCAAACGAAGCCATAAGCTACCTTCTGGTGAGACTAAGTGCTGTCTGTTTGTTGGCATGGCTACGAGCTGAAGGTCTTGAAACCATTTACCCAAATGTGGATATCGCTCTCCGTATGTGTGTGTATACTCCCGCCAGTAACTGTTCAGGAGAAAGATCATTTTCTTGTTTGCGACGAGTTAAACATTATTTACGCACAACAATGACAGAGCGAAGGTTACACGATCTTGCTTTACTCAACATAGAAGCGGATTATTTAAGGAAATTGGATTGTGAAGATTTAGTTAATGATTTTGCTGCGCTGCAGTGTAGACACGCTGTGTAACACGTTTTAGGTATACCTATATCATTTGTATGAGAATAAATCTAAACTCAATTGAAACATGGTTTCCTTATTTGAGACCTATTTATTTACAGTGACTTTTGAAACTCCGGCTATTGGTAATTGTATTGTATCTTGTCTATTCACGATAACGCCTTATAAAACAGGGGCGGCTGATACTGCACGGCCTAGAGCGGCCAAGAATATAAATCCGCCACTGGTTATGACTGTTGGATATTGTAATTACATTTTCCGTAAATTCTCGATATTTTGATCCATTACATCGGCAATGAGCAGGAATTCTGTAAGTTCACATAAAGCAAAACACTGTAAAAATTAGTACTCTACCAAGCATCAGGTGTTACATTTTTTACATTTGAATAACCACTACATCAAGTATGTTATTATTAAGTTTAAACATTATTTATATGAATTTTATTAAATATATTCAACATTGGTGTTTCCTATAGTTACCATGATCTTTTTTCTCAGATTACTATTGCTAAATATGCACCTAAAAAGGTTGAGTAGATATGTTGCTTCGCTAGAGACTTATAATACATTTTGTGTTCTTAGGCACTGATGTTCTATCATCCTATTTATGGAAACACTTTAATCGATACTGAATAAACTCCGTATGTGCGTGTGTTTTCTAAAACACTATAAAAATAGTTCTGAGAACGAGTGAAATGCTTCACCTTTGCTTTCTGGAATAATTACCTATAATATTTGATACAAAGGGTGAATACTTTATCATGTAAATGTTGATTATTATTTCCGTAAAATGAAAATGAAAATATAAATTGAAGGAATAGAAAAGGGCCGAAATGATTTGATGTTTTCAATACAATGTTTTTTCATAATATACATACATACATACTTTTATTTTTCACGTAAGACTGCTAGTAAAAACGAGTTCAATCCCGTTTTTACTCATTCTATCACGATATAAACAGTTCATAACTGTTCTACGAACGTCTGATAAACGGGCTATGTACCAATCTGGTCGTTCTACATGTAGAATTGTTTATCTATACTCTTGAGTTTACTGACATAACACGTTTAGTTGAACATGGTTTTGTTTGTAGAACATTAGGTATTTATTTACAAAATTAGAGATAGATAAATGTAAGCTTGGGTATATATTTGTTGTGAAAACATCGAATCAAACTTTTTATGGTCGAATGAATCGAAATACTTTTATAAATACAAATGCATGTATAAGTATACAACATATATGTATGTAAGTAGTTTTATGATGTAATTCAAACGTTTTAAATCGCTTTTTCATTATGTTTTTATAAATCAGAAGAAAAGTAAAACAACTTAAAACAACTGAAAACTTAAAGTGGGAAGTATTGGTATACATACTCTCTTCACTAAATCGAAATTTGCTGTTTTACGGACGATGATCATTACGACGATCATCATATATTTTCTTAATTTTATAAACAAAGAATCTAAGGCTGGGAAATGGGCATGTTGTTCGTTGTAAGCTCCTTTGTAAAGCACTTGAAGCTTTGTTTTCCATTAACTTTTTATTTTGAGCCTTATCAGAATGTTAGGTATATTAATTTGAGAAATGTAGTCAGTACAGTTCCTAAGTAGTAACCTTAGAAATACAAGAAGTTTTAAATTCGAGCGCAATCATGAAGTTCTCAGAGCGAAAAAATATAGACAGGCAGTTTTAGTTTGACATTTCAAATCTGTTGTTTCATCTCTTGTCAATTATCATCAACTTGCTTACAGTAGCCATTTTGACTCTTCATTATTGATTTTTTCTGATTTTGGAAATTGGGGAGATGATTCGCTTCTGAAGCAATAGGGTTGAGGATTTATAAAAATTATAATAGACAAAAAAATCAAACTGCTAAGGCAGGATCTTTTAAACGCCTTCACAACAAATTAATACAAACGAATCAAATTTTTAAACGTGTCCGAAACGGAATCAGCACAATAAAACGTTTTATAGAACCTCACAAAGTACAAATAAAGTGAGATTCAAAATGATTGTCGTAGTAAAGAAATTGTCTTCCGAAAAAATGTATCTATACTTCTTACCATTTTAATGAGTGAAGTTACCTACATACAAATTTGATACACTGAATTAATTTTCTTGATATTTTGTGACATTGGCGTTCGTGTTGCAGTTCCTTTTCTCGTTATTTGCCACTATCTACGGGCAAGAAATTGACAATCTTTTTGAATCTCACAGTATGTCTCGAAAGTCGAAGGATTATTATCCAATCACAAAATAAACGGGCAGTAATTATTGACTTTCTTTTTTATCTTTTAAACTGTTGTAGGTAAATGACAACCCATCAATATGCACTAGAGAAATTTGTCATAATTTTTGTGGTTACCTCAGATAGCTGTTTGAAGAACTTTAATATTTGTTAATTGCGTTACACTCTGGCGGCCATAAATGATAACCCTTTGTTACTGGTTGCTAAGCCAGCTTGATAAAGATATTGGAGTTACATGATCGTAATTGTTTGGTTTTGTAGATGTAATTGCCCTAACTTAAGCTGCGCGAATCTCTAAATGCATATGTGGTGATAGTTAATCTTCACTACTAATCGAGTTATGAAACATTTGGTGGCAGCGAGATGGTACTTCACAATGCTATTTTAGTTAGGAATTATTTGGATAATATTTTTACAAAGAAATAAATACAAACCAGAGGTGCCACTGAGTTGTATACACGTTGCCCGGATTGTAGTCCACTCGGCTATTTTATATGGAGTGCAATTAAAACGAATGTCTACAAAAACTCTATGAAAATGTAGACTAATTGCCGAAATGATTGGCTTTGTCTCGGGTTGTTACCCGTAACAATATTCGGCAAACTACTCGACTATAGTATCTACAAATTTTTCCTTCATGATCCTCGTTATGTGCTTGCGAAACCTGTGACCTATATTATTAATTTGGCAATTGATGCATGTACTTTTCCTACGCAATTGAATTGAATTGTGCAATTAACCCTGTTTTTCAGAAAGATGACAAAACTCGTGTTTTTGAAAGTTTGTAGATTTACAGAAACAAGTCGTGTTTAATGAACAGGCCTATTTCACATTCGTCATTGTTTTCGTTATTACGAAATTAATGATGCGGTTCGGATTCCCGTTGTTTACTTGTAGCTTTCCGGTTTCTTGTTAGGTTAGTTGTTTTAGTAATATTGTTTAGTTTTATTATCACCTTGATAATGACATTGCTATGAAACGCATTGGGAATTATCCAAGTCTTTTGTTTCCTGTGGGTGATTATTAGTGTTCTATTATACCTTGGATTAAGTTCTTCTTGCGTGCAACTTTTAAATTTTTAATTGACTAACAGAGTTCACTACGTTCTTTGCAATGGTTATAAATTATTTGCTTTCACTTCTTCCAGAGTGCCGCAGGTGTCGCATCTGGGACCGCTTTTGTTTGTACTTCTTCGTAAACGATATATTGATAACTCTCTCCTGTCCAGTACTAGCTTATACTGACGACGTAAAAATTTATGCTTCCATTATAACTCTAGACGATGTGGCTGATCCTCAATATTATTTTCAACTGGTGCTTCTTAAATTAATTACGGCTAAATGTTAGTGAATGTGTACTCAATACTTGATACTTATCTCAGGAAAGCTGACACGGTTAGAAATATGAGGGGTTTTATTTTATTCGTAGTTTACTTTTGCGGAACAGATTGCTGATTTGTACGCTGCTGTTTCAAAAAGTTTAGTTTTTGTCCTGCGATCATGCAAGAATTTTAATAGTGTGTTCCTTCGTGAAGGACAATACTTTAGTTTTAGTAAATTAGAATACGTATCTATGGTTTGGTTACCACATTACATCCACCTCCAACTGAACATTGAAACAGTTCAACGCCGTTTCCTAAAGCATCTATCCTTTAAAATGGATAACCCGTATCCTGCCAGAAGTATTGACTACGAATTCTGGCTGGAAAGGCATGGGGTACGATCGTTGGAACATTGTCGGGAAGTGTCTCGACCAAGATGTAAAAGATTTTGACTTTGCACAATAAATCATTAATTATTATAACTATAACAAAGAGACCTCGCATAAGCGTTCAAGAAATCGGTTTCCTCTTCGAACATTTAATATAAATATTGTTTCGTTATGACAATGTACTAATCAAATCGATGCAGAAGCTTTTGTTATCTAATTTGTATCAATATTTAAATTTGAAAGTCCTTCGTTTAAGTAGCCTCAAATATACTAAAGCGTTATATAACCAGCTTAATTATTATTGACAAATAGTCACATAGATTTCCTAAATCAGAAAAAATCATAAGAGAAAGCAAAGTTTGTAGATTTCAAGTTCCTAACAACAATCTGGTGGGCCAGAAAAAGTTGCTTTGAAAGTATTCTTTAAAATTGGTAATATCTTTTCAGTAAATTAATTATGTAAATAATTCAAGCTAATTTCTTTTAAATCTCAAACACGTAAAATTAATGTTGAAAGTATCTAAACATATTGTTTGAAACACAGCCAGGCAATTCTTCCAAATGCTCAACATGCTTGCGATATTTTAAACTGTTGTCGCTACGAAATATCGTGTAGGTTTGGTTATATCGTCTACGAGTCTAGACAATTATTTATATAATCTTGCCAACGCAATGTCTCCTGTAAACTCAGATCCGTACTGACGTGATCTGGATTATACACACTTTTACAAAATATTTCTAATATAAATACTCGTACTACTGTGTCAAAGTTTTGGCGCTTCACTTACTAGGTTGAATGCACTTTGTAAGTTCAATTTATATATCTATTTTAAAGATCGAATTGCGGAAAATTTCTTCTTTGAAAACATTTTCAAATACAGTAAACCCATTGCAAAGATCTACAATATGAGTATTTCCATATATACAAACCTTGCAATAACGGGCGCCTTTACAAAGGCGGCCCCGGCCAGACAATTCCAATATTTTATGGCACAAATGCAATAAAATTTACCTCTCAATAACGGTTCAGTCCGTATCGAAAATTTGAATACTCTTACGTATTTGTTGTTTTGTCTAAGCAAGTCACAGAATTTAACTGCAAGGGCGTTTTATAACGAAACACGATAGAATTTTACAGCAACAGCTGATTGTAATCCGTTTTAACGGATCGCTTTGATCGCAGTCTCCAAAAACGCCTGTTCATTCGATCAGTTTAAATTTATGAAATTTATGTTCTTGAAGTGTTTGAATATGCCTCTAAAAAGAAAACGTTCGTCACTCAAAGACAAAACTGATATTATCAAGGAGAGTGAAAAGTATAATTGAAGTTCGCGGAAGTTAGCCGAAACATTCGGAAACTCAAATAAACAATAACCTAAAAAACAAAAGTGATATTAAAAGGCTGTGTGAAGAAGGTATTAATTTGAATCTGAAACAGAAATTCCCTAAAACGGGTGGAGTAGCAGTGGATCAATTTGTGTATGAGTGATTCTGCATGGCTAGAAATAAAAACATTCCCATATCTGGATCATTGATTAAACAAAAGGCGCTAGAGAAAGCGCAAGAAATTCAAACGTTGAAAATTTTGCTGCTTCATATGGTTGGTTGGAATGTTTCTGTCGAAGGCACAATATCACTTTTAAATCAATTTGGGGTGAGTCCGCTGATGTAAATTTGAAAGATGTAGCAGCATGGAAATCTAAATTACCATTAATCTTAAAGGATTATTCCCCGAATGATATATTTAATGTTGATGAAACAGGTATGTATTATCGCGCCATGGCTTGGATGACATCAGATCTTATGACAAAATGGGTCTGCATCAATCTGACATGAAAATGAAAAAAGAAAATCGAAAGATGCTTCTATTTCTGGATAATGCAACTTCACGTCCTAAGGTTTCGCTAGAAAATAAATTGATTTTTTTGCCTCCAAGCACTACGTCGTATTGTCAGCCGTTAGATTAAGGCATTGTTCACAATTTTAAGATGATATATTAACGTTCATTGATAGTGATTGTGACTTTGAAGCGGAAAAAAAGCATAAATCTAACGAGTGGGCTAATATGGATATTTTTTCCACTTCTAGGTCTCAATTAAATTAAAATTCAAATAAAGATCAAATTGATTCCAAAACCTTTACAATATAATTTGGTTTTCGTTGCACCTTCGTCAGTGGAATAAAATTGATATTTAATTCGTGTCAAATAATTGACCTAGAAGTGGAAAAAATATCAGGAAAATAAGCTAATATGGATTGCAGCCGCATGGAAACAGGTTTTTGGATCTACAATTACAAACTCTCTTCCCAAAACTGGATTCGCAGAAGTAGTTCAATCTAATGAAGATTTTTGCGAGGAGGACGAAATACCCATGCTAAACTATTTTCAAAAATCGGCAGCGTAATTGCAAGTTTGCACGACTTTGCTTCAATTGACAATGATGAACCTACAGACAATCCTGATTTTAGTGTAGCAGAAATTGTGGAAGAACTATGCAATAATGATGATGATTCCAATAACAGCGTTATAGAAGAGTTTGAAGATCCAAAATCAGGTTTGTCAAATAAGTGTGCGAAAATTTAAGAGAAATTCGTGTACAACAATAATGGTGACATTGTTATAGACATTTCAAAAATTTTACACAAATGTGAAAGTGAAATGTATAAATCTAAGTTAAAAAAATTAAAACAAACAAAAATTGAAGCAATTTTTATCAAAAAATAAATTATGTAAACATTTAATTATACATATTACCAATGAACGCAAAACAAAACGTTTACACATTTACTTTAGTTATGTATGTGTCTCTGTATACTCTATTTTAAGTTTAAAATAAATCATTTAAAATAATGTCCAAATGGGTTTTATTTCTAAAAGAAAAATAACAGCTATAATGTGAAAATATTTACTTAGAATTTGGCGTGAGTAATATCCATCACCAGTCTTTTGCGGCCACCTTTGTATAACGGCTAACAATTTTGTTTTTTTTGTTAGTGACCGCTATTGATAGGTTTTACAGTAATTTAAAAATATTCTTAATAGTTACAAATAAAAGTATTTTATTGTACTACTCATGTTACAGATACAATCAAAGTAGGAAGGTCATCAACGATGGTGACGATTGCATTTACTACGTACTTAAATATAAAGATTTGCTTGAGATATTAACAATAACCACGAGCCTCAACCCACGAACTGGTCTGTTTGTGGTGAAGATGATTGCTTACGAACTCAATGAGTTTTCTTATCAATTTGGTTAATTTGGAATATACATACATATACTATAAAACTATTAAAAATACAGAGATAAGAGTATCATCACTTCAAATTATGTTATGTTTCTATTTATTGCTGTAAAGATATTTCCATTACATCATATTGATAAGTAATTATTATACACTATACTACACTAGAATATTTCAAATAAAGTTTTTTTTAAACAACATTAAACAGAACATCATATAATTCTTCGGCGGCACAAACAACCTCGATTTTTCTGCTTTTTAAATATGTAAGCTTTGAGAACCGGTAATAGTCTGGCAACACCATAAACGTATTGATGAAACCAATTTGATCTAGTTTTTGCAGCGCAATGAATATGATTAATAGAGCGGGCCAATTTCCCTGCAAGCCAGCTGCGTCGGTATGGGAGTGCAATTCGTAATATATTAGAATATGCGGTAGAATAGAGACGCAACATGAGCTTGTTACCGATATAAGTATACAAGTAAATTCTATCATTCTATCATTATTCTATCAGAAATAATTAAATATACATTTGCTTTTCTACTATTACAGTAATATGCATAAACACAAAAAATAAGAATAGTACATCTTATACATGTATGAAAATAGTGATTGTGTGCACGACAGAGGAATTAAAAAACACGTACCGTTTTAAGCGTCTTCCAAGGATTGACAAACTGGAGAAACTTGATTGTATATTTTCAATGTATAAGCTGTTGTGGATTAATTTTGTTATTATTGTGCTTCGTATTGTTTACGTGTTCTTTACAGTCTGTTTTTCACCTACACATTAGATATGTATTGCACACTTAACATTTAATTTTTGAGCCATCGTATGTTAATTCCGGGAAATTAATAATAAACTTATTCACTTCGCCTAACAACGTTCGTTTTCTCGATTTATGTGTCGACGACATTTTGTTACATATATTTACACTTACATAGAGTCTAAGCGGGTGCAAGATACATACTGAATGCTTTTTATTAGTTCTGATGCAATACAATCACCCTCACATCGGCGCAGCTGTCTTGCAGGGAAATTGGTCCGCTTTAGTGATTAATCATTTGTAGCAGCTATGCCAGGTTTTTCACAATAGATAAGTAATTAAAGGTCGAAAAAATACATGTACCTAATTGCGAATTTAATAAATTCCAATGCAATATTATTCAGTTATTATTTCCAGAGAACAGCGATGAACTAAAGTAGAACTACTAACCAAATAAAATTGTTCGTAAATGTAGAAACAGTTGTAGTTGTATTATAGGTTCTAAAAAATTAAACAAATAACTTCCTAATAATAGTCCTACTTATTAGTTCCTAATAAGTAAAATTTAATTTTACTACAGACTCGAGCTTGTACACCTTCCGACAGAATTAATGTCGTCGTCTATAGCGCAGTGTTTATCAAAACTGCTCACCATCAGGCCAAGCAAGCGTTCGGCCGGCATCGGTTTCTATTGGTATGTGATTTATTGGGGTATTAGTATTTAAAACACCCGGGGCAATTGTGTGGATCAAGTAGGAGAATTGAAATTATTTCTTGAAAATGTATACCTATATCGAAATTTAAATATGCTTTAAATAGCTTTCTCACAGGGAGGTAATTGGCAAGGTCATATTTACGCTTAGCAGTAGGTAATTAAGTAATTGTATAGATGACAAATAAGGCTGTATTAATAACTTTCTTTAAACTATTTGAAAAATGAAGTTGATATGCGTATGAAGTTCAATATTCCCATTTAATTTTGTGTAATTAATTTGATTATACTTATTTTAAAGATATAGAGAGAACAAAACAAAAATAATTTATAAATTCACTTTGGCTTCAACTAACATTAATTATGGTTTTATAAATACTAGTAAATTTTGATTAAAATTCGAAATAATGTTGTATCATTACTAGTAGAATTGCTGTTTGTATAATAATAAAAACAATATATTATTATGTAAAGTTAGCATTATATACCATGAGATCATTTAAAAAATGACTTAAATATGTCTTGGATAGAAATTCACATTTGGTAGCACTAATTTTAAAATACTGCTGTCAGAATAACACTGACAGTTGTTTGATATTATTAAAGGAGGTTAATTTTATGTAGACATCAAAAACAGAATTGAATTTTTAAGAAAATCAAACTAGAAAGGATATTTATTCAAAAACTGAAAATTACACTGTTAACCAATTACAATAAGTGCTCAAAATGCGATCCTGCAGCTTCTATACAGCAATTAACTCTACGCGTCATATTTGCAAATGCACTTTAGAGCATTAAAGGAATGATTGAGCTGCACATATTGGTAATTGCATTCATAAGTTCCTCTAACGTATGAACTGGGTTTTTGAATACTGCATTTTTCAGATATGGGAAAATGAAATAATCCATAATGGTTAAATCTGGAGATCTCGCAGGAAAATTTACAATTCTATTATCAAAAAATTCACTCAAATATGCTATCGTTTCGTGCGAAGTGTGTGCGGTAGCATTATCCTGCTGGAAATACCCGTGCAAAAGTTCGTCATCATGTAGCTGTTCGATAAAAGGTTGTAACAAATTATTTCGACAACATTCTGCGTTTATTGTTTCTTGAAAAAATATAGGGCCAACAATGCGTCTCCGTGATA
>SMLS01051500.1:0-11415 GCA_004785975.1 Popillia japonica
TAGTTGATAAATGCTTTTACTCTATGGAAGAGTATTTCTCCGAAATGGGGTGACTTATTTTGTATTACCTATATATTCTTTTCTCAAATTGCCAAATAATTTCTCTTTTTTTCTTTTTTTTTGTGGATTTTTGCAGTTAATATTCACTTTAATTATTTATTAAGAAGCTTTCTGTTTTGTATTTATTATGTAGTTATTTAATTAATGACAATATTGTCATTGTTGTTATTATTATTTATACATAGTTCCTCTTTGACTTATCCTATACCAATTGTACTAGTTCTTGTACTGTTATGGTCTCTCGATAAATATACTATTATTATTATTATTATTATTATTATTATTATTATTATTATTATTTAAATCGAGATCTCTTAAAAGATGTATGGCTTACTCAAACTATTCAAACATGCTCATATAGTGAGCACATCAAAATTGTCATAGTGCTATTTACGTTGAAGGGATTCCTAATATGAAGCAAAGTGCTTTTGCAATATATAATGTAAGTATCGTAATCACTGACCGAAAAGGACCGTACTCATCCTTCATACTTTGTAGGAAATCAAATCACTTTCAACCCAAATTTTCAAATGTATAGATACGCCTGAATTATAAGCGGTGAGAAATATAATTTATGTTCGCATATGGGAATAATGGTATGTAGTTGCTTCAAAGTGTTTGTTTGGATAACATTAGTAAAACATAGTCGTGTATACACTTCATTGTTAGGCTTTTAACGTAAATTGACCTTATCCCCTGTTGTAGTGGATTGAATAAGATCGAATTTAGACACGCATTTTATGCTAATAAGAATAAGAAAAGTTTATATTTGACTGACGACGGTTCTGGGCAAACTTAACGACAAGAGAAATATTTTAAAATTTATGCTTCACATGCGTTGATGCAACAGATTTTAAACATATGGCAAATAATTACGAATTGCCGCCTACCATATGAAAAACAAAAAAAAAACGTTTAACCGCATTTGTAAGATTACTAATATTGAAAAGGGAGCTACCATATTCGTATAAAAAAATAAAGTAGGAGCGCATGTGATAGAATTCTGAATGTTCCAATAGCGAGATTTTATGCACAATATAGCCTTCATTTAATGAACTCGAGCGCAGCCGCTTATCGCCATTAGTTTCCAAGTAAACATGTTGGAAAATTGAAACGAAACATTGTGTGCATATTGGTTATTATATTTTGTGAGTACTTACTATAATACATTAAGAGTAGTAAAGATTATATTATATTGTGGATAAGTTAATAACTTCTTGGTCTACCAAGACCAATTTTCTTTTTTTAGAACGTCTAACGTTTAGTTTAACGAAATGTATTTGAACCTTGAACAGTAATTCTGATGATATCAGTTCATCTGACTACAAGAATATTCTAACAACAATTTTGTTTTCCTTTTGTCAACTTTGTGTTGTAAGATATTAAGGTATTTTGAACAAGAAGCATTACTTGTCTATGTGAATCCATGTAAAGCCATTCTTAATATTAAGTATAATAAGAGATACAATAAAGTATAGGCGATTGAAATCATAGAAAGAACTCTAAATCCTATAAAATTATACATACAGGTACTGGCAGGCTCCTATTGTCACCCGACATTGCACGAACAAGCGCGGCAAGTAATTGGGAGATAGGCGCGTAGATGTGCGGCTGTTCCTTTATCAGCCACTGCATCATCATATGCATCTTGGACGGATATTTAACGTTTGCAAGTATGATAAATAATGTGTTATAGTTAGTTACAGTTAGTTTTTGTGAATAGATACTGCAGACTGCTCACAGTATATCGCGACAGTCACCCAGTAACTTCACGAGCTCGTGCAATATCGGAAGTCGAGTGACCATAGAAGCCTGCCGGAACCGGTATAATGTGTTCATTTGAAAAGTTCGTCTAGATTGTGTTGACATTTTGGTAGAAAAAACGTAGATAAGTAAACATAAATTCAAATATTTGATTAGTGTCCATTGTCAATCACAATTAGCAATTCAACTCTTTCGTTGCTTCTAGTTTAACAAATTGTTTCTCAGTTTTAAACCTACGTTTTAAAAAGGCCGCCTGTTTAGAAGATTTTTTTTTGTCCAGGCTTATTATCGAAGTGATAAAAGACTAAATAGAGTATAGGTTTACTCAGTTCATAATTGCATCGAAGAATTTCAAGTTGAGTTTCAAAAAAATCGGGCAGCGAAGCAATTAAAGAAAGTGCACCTCAAGTTGTCAATCGTGTTGAAGAAATAAGAAAACAAGTCAGCAAACATTTGTGCGACTCTTGGGTCAACAAGACACTCTCTCACAACTCACAAATTATTGAAAAAAGGTTTACTACTTTATCCATACTGTGTGACTACAGTACAGGAGTTGTTAGAAACTGATTACTCACGTGGACTACAATTTTGTAATTACATAGTTTGTAAATATGAACAATAATAATGGAGAGCTTATACAGAGAGTCATATTTACGGATGAAGCATTGTTTTGTAAAACAGGATAGTTAAACTTACAAAATACAAGAATTTGGAGTAGTGAAAATGCATATACAATTATTAAAGAATCGCTACATCCAGAGCGGGCAGCGATAAGCCAAAGGCGCAGCATTGGATTGATATTTTTTTAGGGAAAGTTAACCCTAAAGGTACCGCATAGAAAGTTTAGAACTAATTACCAATCAATTGAACGCTAATGAAACCCAAAATGCATATTTCCAACAAGATCGGGCTTCTTGTCACAGTACTGCGGAGTATTTTGATACTTAAGGGAATTTTTTGATCAGCGTATATACAGGCTGTTTCAAAGTAACTGGGCACTATTGCTAACTTTGTTATTACTAAAGGTATGAGTTTGGTTAAATTAGCAAAGAAGCAGTGTTTTCATTGCTGATTACGATGGTCACCTTTAGAACATAATCGAACATCGCGTTTTCGAGATATTTGAAAAAAAAATTGTTTTTAATGGAACACCATGTATGGTTTTAGTTTTAATGAAAGGCAAACCTATTCTTACCAAACATCAATATAGACTCTTGATTTTCTCAAGCTGACTTGTTGGAACAGTTTTATTGAAAATGATAATAATTTCTTTCAATTTTAAAATGTTCAACGGTGGTGTTATGAATATCTTGTCGTATTAGTCCTTAATTTTGTTGCTGAACTAATACGATTATATTAGCAAATAAAATGGTTTTATTATAATAGGTGAATGAGCATATGACGCTTCAGCACATCGCAATTAATATCAACATAAAAAACTGTAATTACCCTACGATATAACTTTGGAGAGAATAATACCAACCATTATTATTACTTTGTATAGTGGCGCTGTAATGTGGTTTTGAAATATTGTTAACGTAACTGGAGTGAGCTCAATTATTGCCTTATCCTAGTTTTGTGTGTAAAGATTCTGTCTGTTATTACAAACCATATATTGCAAACCTACACACCCGGTTATTATTATACATATATAAGAAGTCAGAGAACATGTTCATTAACAGTACTGCAATCTCCGTGCATCTAAACTAAAAATTCACTCAAACCAATCCCAATTATCTAGTTCAATCAATCACAAATCAAGTTGGCAGTTTCAGTTGTTGTAGTAAGTTTAAATGGTGTAAATAAGTGATCGCTCCTCTAGGACGTTTTAGTTATAACGAAAGAAAAATAAACATTTAATGGAGATGTAAGCTTGTCAAAACTTTGCAATCCATTAAAAGAGATTAAGAACTAAAACTGCATTTCCTAAAATGACATTAGTTTATCCCAGTTAATGGATCGCTAGCATTTGTGAAAGTTGTATGTTAAGGCCTTTTACTATTTGTTTAGTTTATTTACTCATCCTGATGTCATTCAAGAGCTCACATAGTTGGAAATAATGTTCTAATAAATTGCTAAGCTGCACATATGGTTAGTTTCACAGGAGCCCATCGCTATACAGATCTCAGATGTCGATTTTATAAACTCGAAGTATTCCCTATCGGATTCGTTTATTCCCTATCGGTTTCGTTAAGTAGATTTGCTACAGAATTGTTGACCTTGCTGACAAAGATTTATTTACAAAAATTAGATTAAAACAAAACATTAGGTATAAGATCTCCCGACTATAACTTTCCTGTCATGTGTGGAATTTATGAGGTACTCTCTGTGCTGCTGTAAAAAACCACGTAATCTCCTATGCCATAGGTCATTTCATATACACTAATTATATTTAGAAGTAAAAACGGTCCTAATTAAACCGAATATTAGTCTTAATTAGGGATTGTGGGTGTGAAAAGTGATGAAGATTTGTAGAATAATATATGCATATGCATGTATATAGTGTACGAATAAATTTCATTATTTCTGAAATTGAGGGTTTTTCGAAAAAATTCTCGGACACGTCGATTTGTTTTAAACAAAGGCACTTTTCGCCATACGACCCATATTTGTGACGCAATCGTCATTCGAGATATGACGTCATTAATTTTTTTTTTATGGCAGCACCCAATTTCGACCATGCCTATTGAAAGAGGGTACCATTCTACATACACATCGGCAGAAATTATGCTTGTCTGACAGTTGTCTTAGCGACTGAGAATGTTTTTATTACCGTCACATAAAAACTTGAAATCCTACTATTTTGGTTGTTTTGTATTTCTTATCGATTTCTTATCTTTCATTTGGCTGAAGTAGTATGTTTGAACTGTTTACTGAGTAGTGACTTTGTTATTTTATTTTAAATGGTGAAATCAACTGAACGAGAACGAATTTAAATTCTTTGCACGATCGGATTTGGAGACAGGATGCGCACCCAACAAGAAGTAGTTGAATTGTTCAATAAAACTCATCCTGGTCGGTGTCGCATTACCCAAAGCATGGTAAGTAATATTGAGTCTAAATTCCGTAACTTTGGACATGTTAGTGATTTAACGTTTTGTTGGCAATACAAGAAAATCATCACTCAACACTTAACCAAGTGGCTTGTGCGTCAACAGTTCACAAAATTGTGGAAAAAGCAAAGTATCATCCTTAAAAGGTATGTCTTGTTCATGAGCTATCTGAAGACGACTTTGATCGGCGAATTCAATTCTGCGAGCAAATGCAAGAGCTATGCACTAATGATAATAATTTCGTAAAAAACGTAATTTTTTCAGACAAGGCAACGTTTGTTTTGACGGCCATGTCAATAAGCAAAACTGTCGTTATTGGGCTACCGAGAATCCCCGATGGATGATGGAGTATCCTTTCGAGTCGACCTTATTCCCGAACTAATAAATTTATATCGAAATGAGAACGTGATCTTCCGAGAAATGACATTTTCTTACAACATGATGGTGCACTGCCCCCATTATGCAACACCTGTCAGTGCCTATTTATATGAAGTGTTCCAGAATCGTTGAATAGGTAGAAGGGGAAGACCGATTGAGTGGCCAGCTAGACTTGACACCCCTAGATTACTTCTTGTGGGGATACTTAAATAGTGTTAGTAGACTGGCAAATTGCGCTTAATGGATGAAAATTGGCAAGACAGGTAGAATCAATGACTAGACGATGTGAAGCTGTAATTGCAGATCAAAGGGGCTATACTGAATATTAACCTCCAGGGTACGATTAAATATTTGTTATCGAATTTTATGTTTTATTATTGTATGATTTATATTTTTAAGTTATTTACTCAATAATACATAGTCCTGCCACAAAATTATCATTCACATATCTAGTAAACTTTCTATATTATGTAGATAGCCTTACTGTAGACCCTTTATATAAGATAATTCGCCATGAGCAGCTGAATTTCTAAAAGGTACGATAGTTTTTTCACATACTGTATATACATGTATATACATAGGTGCGGAAAAACAACTACTTAAAAAATTGTAGGATGATGGAGGGGACCAAGATAGGCTTTGTAAGCTTGTCCCAGCCAATGTCAGCCAGGTCAAAAATGTATAATTTCTCTACTATAGTGCGTTTCAACCTCCGTATGCATTATACATCTTATAGGAATTTGATACACGGTTGCCAAATCGTTCGATCAGCTGTATGGTGTTATTTTCAGTTCATTCTTTGACATTTCCTTTAACCAATCCATAACCTTTATTTGCATTTTATGATGGCTCAAATGTAAATAACAATAGACGCCTTCGAGTATACATTGGTTTTAATCACTAATTCTTGTGTTTTTGTTGGTGGTTCCAACATGGTTAAATCTATTTTAACCTGAGATTGGACATGAGTATTAAATGTTTTCAATAGTAGATATAACTGTTTCTTTCGATGATTTAGTGTAGTCGTCGAGTAAAAGCGAGGTAAAGCGAGTAGAAATTCGAGTCATATTCTAAATCTTATAAACCTCACCCACCAGATATTTATTAAACCATGTCTGCAATCGAAAACATCTTCCACGTATAATTTTAGTTTAGTTTAGTTTTTAATTTTTACTCATTATTAATGTTGTTTATATTTTGGAACGGTTATTTATGGAGGTATAATATAATTTATTAAATTAAAAAACGATATAATCTTTAATCAATAGCAGTTGCAAAAACAGCTGGAATTATACAAATACTTACAAAATACAATAATATTCAGCAAAAGCATAGCAATTACACACACTTAGGTGTTCTGTCAAATTATCTAGTCAGTCGAGGAATCGGTTTGATCTTCTGAAGATACATTTGATTCGCGAATAAAAAAATATTCGGTGTCATCTTGCAAGTTATCTTCTACCACATTTCCTTTTGAATATTTTTTACATGTCTATAGTAAGAAGAAATGTGTACCTTCTTTTCTAAATTTCGTGACCACTTATAGTATTTGCGCCTCCACCGAATAATGTCATCTCATTCGACGAATATGGTTTTCCATTCTCTTTTGTAGAACGAAAATATTAATTGTAAGTCTATTGAAAATGAAAGTATAATGAACCTTATTTATCCCATTACGTTCGTCCTTTTATATTTTGTGAAAGTTTTAAGTATTCTTGACGAGAAAGAAAATTAAAATTAAATATCTTTGACGATTAAACGAACAGCATATAACTCCGACAAAACTTCGTTCAAAGTTTAATTCTTTGACGTTCCATATTGAGCTAGACGCCTTTCGTCTTACAAAAGACGTTGGAATTAAGAAGTGCGAAAACAAAGAAGAATGTGGATGATTAAACTTGCTAGAATCGAAAGAATGTCTTTAATAGTCGACAACGATATTTGAATCTGGAAAACCACATGCTACTTTTGGACCAATATTGATTTAAGAGGTAATAGCGCCTCATAAATTCACTGGACGCGACGTTAAACCTGTAACACGCGATCAATTAAATGATTGGCTGGTATTTTATTGAACTGAAATTATTTAACGGAATTTAAAGCTGTAAGTAACAAACTGCTACTTAATTATTCTAAGCCATTACTCTACACCCCGATTCATTACTCTTGAGGCTTACATATTATGCTGATTATTTAAAGCCCCGTTCACACCGAGCTTTGCGCTCGTGACTTGTAAGCTATGCGTTCGTGACATTCTAATACGTGTTTGGAATAGTTGAGTATATTGTCCCTTTTATACATGGATTGCAAGAGCGCAACACGAAGTATTTGACATACTTGCATAACAACTTTTCAGCCAAAACAATCTTCTATGCTGCATCAACGCATGGTTGTATTAATGCGTGTATCACTTTCTGACTTTAATCATAAGTAACTAAAGACTCACTCTGTGCAGTAAATATTTATGCAAAATTTATTTTAAAAATGATGTACACGGGTGATGTGTACTCTTTATCACGACTACTAAGTGCTAGTAAAATTAATAAAAGAAAAAAGATGTGCACAATAAAATACATTTCGTATAAATTTCACTAAAAAAACTGAGCAATTTTGTATGTAAAAATTTTTGCAATACCTTCTGACATACGCTGAACTCCAATAAAATATGATATTTACTTCGTTGAAAAATACATTCAAATACGGAATATCACAAGTTTTATTGGTATGTCTTTAGTCTGCTGCACACAATCTTGGTGTTCGCAAAAGTCGTAGGATTTAAACTACAAGAATCCAGGTTATAAAGCTCGACATAAAACTCGTATAAACGAATGGAATATTTGAAAACAGGACATTTACGAGGAAGTAACCAAGTAAAGGTCTTATCTGAGTGTGCACATGCAAACTGAAGCAACAATATACAAGTAATATCTGCACGTATGTAGACATATGTGTCTGTATATATGTATGTATGTCCAATATGTGTATGATTTTTTTTCTATTTTAACCAAATATCTTAATTTATAAAGCATCAAAAGATTACATATCTTAAACAATTTTTCTGATTTATAGGCTTTAACTAGTGTAGGTTTTATAGAGTGAGTAAGTGTTTTATTAGCAAGCAGTAAAATCGCTGTTGTTGTGACAAAAATTCGTAATTTTGCGGAAAAATACCACACTGCAATTTCTAAGTTTATGCTTTTCTGTCATGATATTGATCATACCCTATAATGCTCAAGTAATTTTTTCTCCTTCGTTCCTTTCGTTTATATGTAATACCCATCCACGAACTAAAATTTTACTCCTAATATTAAAACATTTACATAATTCGGAAATGGAACTCAGAATGTCAGAATGTTAATTTGTTGAAAGTTGTTATATGTGTAATTTTGTGACAATTACATTTTTGATTTATATAACTTGACTATCAAGCACATCGCCTGTAGATCAAAAACCACTGCAAAAAATCTATACTATAAACTTAATCTATCAAATACATTAGCATCGTGAAACCATTTTATGTAAAATAACGCTTCTACATAGATTTTTTGCAAGTGGTTTTTGATCTAAACAGATGTGCTTGATGGTCAAGTTATATAAATCAAAAATGTAATTGTCACAAAATTTACATAGGTACTTGAAATTAATTGTGCATATCTATGGTATACACAGGGGCGCATAAAATATCGCTTATGAAAAGGCCAGTCTTATACTTGATTAGTATTATGTATTTTTATGACCTTTATGTACTTATCTTATTGCCCAGATATTTTTTCACTTCTGGGTCAATTCAAACTCTTTTAATTCAATTAAAAATCAATTTACACTAGAACCTTTATAATTTGTTATGTTTTCGTTACAACTTCGTCAGTAGAATAAAATGGACATCTAATTTATGTAAAATAATCATAATAAACATCTAGCCATGCCTATCAACAAAATTATCTAGAGACAAAGAAATTCAATATTATACATACATATATGTAGGATTATGTTTACAATATCGCGAATAATGGAATAAATTGATTTTTAATCGAATTCAAAGCGGAAAATAAGGCAAATACTTGATGAAAGGAAATTCAAATAACCGAATGAAAAACACAAAAACAGGATCTGTAATTAGTAACAAAAAAACTAATTTCTAGTTTTCCGAAATTTGAAAATATTTTTTTTCAAACCACTGTTCTAAAGGTAATTGCAATGGCGCACAATTTCTGAAAAGACGGTAGTATTTATTGAGAGACATGTTGTTTATGTAATTTAGTAGCAAAGCCCTACGGGACCTTTAACGTCGACGATTTTCGTAAGATGGCAACAATCTATCGATTTCCCGTAAGCTAAACACGTCATGCAAGTGTGAAATGAGGCTCGATAATTTGGAAAACGCTGCCTATACCTAAGACTGTTATTGAATGAAAATCATGTACTACATGTGGTGTGTAAGCCCTCCGAAACGTCTACATACAACATTCGAAACAGATTGAATCTGATTGTGTGTTGCACACATGTTAAATATCGCCTATCGCTACACCTGCTCTGCGTGACATATATTGGTTAAAACGCAATGGCGTCACAATTATTTTATAAATATCTTTGTTATTTTTTTTTCTCGCGTCCGGGAAGCAGTTTCCGCAAAATATTTTGTATTTAAGCTTAATAAAACAATATCTTGCCATTTTTCATTTTTCACTTTTATTTCAAATACATCCTGCATATGGATAATTCACGTTTATATCTTTAATAAAATTAGCAAACAGAGGAGATCTCAAAACGCTGGCCTGTAGCACATGTAGCGGAAATCGAAGGTTCTTCCAGAGTGTTTTTCTTTCGATGATATAAAAATTATGGTTTAGAATCTATGTATTCATTGCAAAATAATAAGGGCATTGGCTGGACAGTAGTTATTAATACTCTTGCAGCTGCAGACTGACATATGTTGTTGCATTTCTGTACTTGTGCTATTTGGAGAAGTGAAAAAAATTAAACTTTGAAAGGAAAGTGCAAAAGCAGGGACTACTTGTAGAATTTGGGAAACCAAATTCAAAAATGTAATGCAGCGGTTTGAACCCGGTACACTTGTACTTATAGTTGAATTATTATCTGGGACAGCAATTGTTTATGCTTTCTTGGCACATAATAGCGTAACCGGTACAAAAGCAGCAATTGTTGAGTTTCTGGTTGAGATTATGAAAGATTCCTCGCTCAAATGAAAGTAGAGGTATTAGTGTCGAACATATTATGTAATGCTATATGTTAACGTTATTTGTTAATGATAAATTAAACTGTGTTTTATTAAAATGTTTTAATGCTGAAAATTGCATATAATGTGATGCTGCCTTCGATAGTATAATGGTACCTAGCCAATAATTTCATTTTTCAGCAAGATAATTGTCCAGTTCACATTGCGTTTGTCGTGCGTTAATGATTTCAAATAAAAATATTGAAGTATTTCTTAGCCTGCTAGTAACCCAATTAAGTGATCTTTTAAGTAAAAGTATTAACTAAAAAGTATATTAAAAATAGTATAATAAACAATAATGTTCTACTTAGAAAGACTTTCACAGCGAATAAGACAGTATTCAGCTTGGTCACTTTAATATAATTCTTATCCACCATTACCTAGTAAAAGAGATTACGTAAGCTTTTCCTGGATAGGAGTTGTGTCACTAAAGATAATTTATTGTGCCCAGTGTTTAAAACAAGTAATTTTTACTTAGCTGTTCTTAGAACATGGACGTCGATTTAACATTTATCTTGAGTTGGACAGTTTTAAATTAAGTCTGCTCAGATGTGAATTTTCTTCTTTAATGAATGCTTGGCAACTTGGTAAGAAAAAAATGGAGAATCCTGTAGATACTGATTCTTTGCTACACAAATATTAATATTATGGCGAGGTATATATGTAATACTACCTTCCGCAACGTTATAAACTTCTAGCAATAACCTTTTGTTATTCCTCATTGTGAAAGTGCAATTTTTGAAAAACTTCATATCAAATATTAATACAAATTAATTTGTTGGAACCTGCTATAAAATATTAAGATTACAGGCAGATATCTAAATATAAAAAATGTGTTTTTCGCAGTAAACTACTATATTTTGATACATTTATTACAGTACACTCACCTGAAAGAAGTTGTAGAACGATTTACATACAATCGCT
>SMLS01051504.1:0-14920 GCA_004785975.1 Popillia japonica
CAAAAGGCGCTAGGGACAGCAAGAAATTTAAACATTGAGAATTTTGCTGCTTCAAATGGTTGGTAGAATGTTTCTGTCGAAGCCACAATATCACTTTTAAATCAATTTGTGGTGAGTCCGGTGATGTAAATTTGGAAGATGTAGAAGCATGGAAATCTAAATTACCATAAATTTTAAAGCATTATTCACCGAAGGATATATTTAATGTAGATGAAACAGGTCTGTATTATCGCGCCATGCCAAATAAAACTTTTGCATTAAAATACGATAAATGCAATGGCAAAAAGTTAGCTAACTATTTTATGCTGCGTAAATATGGAAGGCGACAAAGAAAACCCTTTAGTTATTGGAAAAAATACAAATCCTCGGTGTTTTAAGGGAAATAATATCGACAAATTACTTTTAGAGTGGGTGCATAACAAAAAGGCTTGGATGACATCAGATCTTATGACAAAATGTATACACATTTAAGTTCACTTATATATGTGTCTCCGTATTCTCTATTTTAAGTTTAAATAAAATCATTTAAAATAATGCCCAAATGAATTTTATTTCTAAAAGAAAAATAATAGCCATCATGTGAAAATATTTGCTTGGAATTTGGCGTGAGTAATATCCATCCCCTGTCTTTTGCGGACACCTTTGAATAACGGCCAACAATTTGGATTTTTTTAGTGGCCGCTAGTCACACGTTTTACTGTATTACGTTATAGTCTTTACAATTGCGTGTAATTAAATGCTAAGTTGAAAGCATATCATTTGTCTTTTACGCATATAATTGTTGCCTCATGTATGTATGTATTTACTTCAAATATATTTTTTAGTTTGTCTCCAGCAAGCAGAATATTTTGCCTTTTAGACGACAGCTAGCTTCAATTTTCATGTAAACATTTTCCACTTTCTTCAAGTCAAAGAATTTTGTGTCAATTCATATTTAGCAGCATTCATATTTTATTGTGAAAACCTACGTAACAAAATACTTATTTGTGGAGACATTAATTTAGGGTTAGAAATATTCGCTATATATGGTAAATAGCATGTACATTCACAGTTTTTGGATAAACTTCAGACTTACTTGAAAAATATGTTCCAAACCTCAGAGGGTTTTCTATACCAAAAACATTCTTTTCTATACAGTTTTTTTTTCTAATTTATCAATTTGTATTATGTATTTTGCACAATTTTTACAGGTAGAGGTTGTTATCAATGGAGAACCACAAGAAATATACATGAAACTAGGAGAAAGTGGTGAGGCGTTTTTCGTTGAAGCACCAAATCAAGAATCAGAAGAGATACCAGAACATTTAGCAACTTCCCCGATACCAATGTCTCAATTTGAAGAACTATATAATGATCAGGTAAGTTTCTTTAACAAGATTGTTAAACATTTTAAATAAGGTTTGTTTGAAAACATTGCAGAATCGCAGGAGAAATAGTGTTAGTATAGCGGAAATAGAAACTATAGGCAAATTAGACAACCAAATAAACGACTACAGTAAACGCCGTTATACTGCCGATACAGACACCGAAAAGAGTCGTAAAAGAGAATTTTTGGAAAGACAAATAGGTCTTGGCAACTTAGAAGTTCATGAAAGATCAAATGAGGATATTTCGTTATCGTTACAATCTGCTAAAGTTACTAGTGATGACATTAGTAAAGATGATGAAATCTCCGAGACGATCTTTCACATGGATAGCTTAGAAATGGATAGTAAGGAAGATTCAATGATAAGGGAGGAGACGTTGATCCAAGAGACAATCATTCAAGCAATTAAAGTACCAGAATTTAGTAACAGCGGGGAGATTGCTAAGAGTGGGAAGAAAAAGAAGCGAAAGAAGTCGCTGATGAAGAAGAAAAATTCACAGAGAAAAACTTCTACGTTGAATGAACCGCAAAATGATGTCGTAGATGCAGTGCATGAAAATGCAAATGATGTGAAAGAATCAGTAACTGATCGTAGTTCTTTGGATAGTAATAATTCGGAATCTTCGAAAGATACGCAGTAAGTAGTGTATTAAATATTACTTTATGTATTCAGTTTTAAATTTAAATTAAATTGGAGAAAGTTTTTATACCGTAAAATTTTAATTATTCTATAGTTTACATTTTTCATATTCTATACATATTTAACATCTCGCAATTTGTATAAGCCATCAGAAACAAGTATGAATTATTATCGTTATAAATGACAATAACATGGTAACATCTTTAGAATTAGAACCTGATATGGATATAGTGAATCAAAATGAAGTGTTTTTTATCACTGTATTTGCTTAGTATGACCTGACTATACAAGACATACGCTCTATAATAACTTTGTTAATTCGTTATTAATGTTCCCAGTTACCTATTCAACTCTGAAATCAGGTCGCATTATAGAATTATCTTATTTTGCTAATTGTTTTTGATTGAAATCGTTTCAAGTCAGACATTAGGAGTAAATTAGGACTTGTCTCTCGTGGGTACATTTTGTACAGCATAGTTCGAATGTTAGCGAGTCTGGGTTTAATAATTTAATTTATTTCTGACATCTTTTACCAAGGCTCTGACAAACTTTTAGAGTTTAGTAGTCTCATACAGACATAAAAATACATATATGTACATATACATATATTAATTTCGATAACGGTAGAGTAGTAGTAGAGTTTTATGACCTGGAAGTTTAATAATCAGCCGTAGATTTTTACTGACATTAAGTGCGATACTCCTGTTTTTGTACCTATTAAAGTAATTTCAACACATTACTTCATCTATGCCTATTGTATGCTTAAATCGTTCGACTTTGATAATTTACTTTGCATTACAATAATCGGACTACGTACGAATTAACTTCTATTATTGCGGAATTAAATGCCTTCACTAGATAATACGATATTCAATTAAACATGGTTTGTATTATAGAAGGCGATAAAACCGCAATATGTACTCTGAACTTTGCGTTATCGAGCGTTATAAAGTGGACTTTTAACTTTAGGTGTCGTGTGATTCACTCTTTTTGGTATATTTATAACAATCTCGAGTGTCGCTTTTATCTAGGAAGGGCAAAATTCTTTGTATATAAACATAAACTATAAACATTCGCCGTCTCAAAACTACCTTTTATAAGCGCTCTTTTTCATATACCCTTGCGAGCTATTATAATTTAATTCCGTCTAACCTAAAGAATCTTACTAAGCCGGGTTTCAGGAGAGCTGTGAGAAGTATGTTATTGACAGAGCAAGCTCATGAGTTTCTTCATTAAATTGCGCAGGCACGTATTTGGTCTTGGCAGCATACATATTTTCCCGTCCCGTAGGACTATTATTACTATTATTATTATTATTAGTGTTACCTACTATTTTTATATTAAATTCTTCTAGTATTTCCCTCCCATCCACGTTTCTCTACAGCCATTCCTGATTTTCTTTCTATTTTTCAAAATTAAAACATTATATAATTAACTCTAGTAGTAGGTACATACCATAACCAATAATTCTAGCAACAGTAGATTTGTAAATTATTCTCCAATTGATTGATCATTGATAGAGAAAATTGGAATTAATGCAATTTATGTTTTTACATACAGTTCAAATCTTGAATGTTTACCGTTACGTCATTCCAGTATTACAGTATGAACTAAATCAATACGACGAGGTCAAATCAGCATCTAAATGTTAAATTCACTGCGTTGGTCATGTAGTACTTTTCCGTGTGCAAAATACTATAATCTGTTTTTTATTAACAGGAGTACATTGTAGAATCCGCATCACAGTAGGAAAATTAAACTGGAAGCTATTTTGGCGGTAAATTTAATTGATGAATTACAATGAAATCAAGTAGTTGTTATTTACACTTCGATATTTAACTAAATTTTAAGTATACAAGACATTAAAAAAAAATAAGTCCACAATGATATTAATATGTAATCAAATAGATCCATAAAAATTGTGTTTTAGAAATTTGAAACTAATTTTACTATACTATACTATACTATACTACTTGTTGAAGTTGTTGGTATTTTTTTCCTTTTTCTGCTATTGTCTACTATTGTCTGGTACTTTAATTAAAATATTATTGACTTACTATTAAAACATTTGCATCCATTTCATTGTAGTAATCGACTGTTTGTCTTTTCTCAAATAATAGTAATCCATTGTTAACAAAATCAATCAACAAAACATTAGAACCAATATGTAAAATAATTAAGCGTCTTCCTTTACCCACAAGACTTTTTAAACCAGTAGTTACACCATCTATAAATGCTTGTCTGCGTATTGTAATATTATCATCTACCCACACTTTGTTCTTGTGTGCCCTTAATTCAGACATGTTTGGCCTAAAGAATAGATTGGGCGTTACTCATTTCTATATTTTGTAATTGAAGATATATGTCTTCGTCTACACAAAACAATGTCACCTCGTTTGACCAGTAAACTTCTGCGATTACGTTTTAAATATCTGCAAATATATACTCTGTATTATATGTATAAAACACTTGAATAATTAATACTCAAATTTACTTAAAATTAAACATTTTCAATAATTTATACAAGATTGTTGGTTTATTTTGGTCTTTCCTTCTTTTCTTTAAGATTTTGTTTAATGTAGGAAGTTCGCCATCGTAAAAAAGCTATGTATGATTCTTCTTATCATGTATTTAATAGTATCGTCAAATGTAGATAGCTGCGACTTTCTTCCAACTTGTTTTAATGGTGGTGAAATCAGTCTTTTAGCTTTATATTTACCAAAAATACGGTAAACACCTATTATTATTGTTAAATATAAATATACACATATTTATGACTATTCATTTATTTTACTTAAACGTTTATTTATTTTACTTAAACGTTGCAGTGTTATTTGTGTTTTGTTTATTGTGGAATTACTACTATTAATTTTCTTATACATATTCAGTATAGCTTGCAGTATAGCAGTTTTTACAAGCAAATAGTTTTAAAAAACTGATTTTATTGTTTAAGCACACCGACTAGAAAAATATTTAACAAAAATATTTACTCTATCAGCTGTGGTTGCAATGTGGCGTCGCTAAAATACCAAATTTTGGCAGTGTAAACCTGACCGGTAACAAACTAATCGTAAGCGTATACTTTGGCGGGCCATTTTAAAGTTTGCTCCACTTATTAAAAAACAGAGTATAGTTAGGTATGTATTACGTTCAATCTTCTATTACACTCTGTACTTCAGATTTATAAATGCACTCATTCCCAACGTTATGCGTAAACCTAGAAGACATACGTTTCAGTGTAGGTACTTTTCACTTATACAACATGTATTTGCATAAAATTATAAGGATGCATTAGTCGTTACTTGCAGAGATTGATAGTTACGTAACGGTAAATATTCAAGATTCGAATAGTCATTCATCAGTGTACATTATTCGTTATATCTTGAATTCTCTTTCATTAAACAAGTAGCGTCAGATATTTTTATAAAATCAGTGTGAATAGAGAATTGTAAAAGTTTCTATCTTTGAGTTTCAGGAGTTCAATATTGATTGGTGGAAGTAAATTTAACTAAAATATCTTTTCAGATCGAGGATTTTCTTATGTATGTAGTTATAGTTTTTTTGTGTTCTTTTAATATGGATATAATTAATAGCTGGGTAATAATACTATACCTGCACATGTTAAATATTTATATCACCGCTCTGGCAATTTTCGACACTTGTTTTCTTATTATTTCTATATCTTTTTCATTTTGTTTTAGGAAATCAGATAACGAAATATCAACCTGTACTAACAGCGGAAGAAAAGTTCCCCTAGATCCAGAATTTCACTTCTTCAGTGATACCGAGCTTACAACTGGCCAAGAAGATTCTAGACCAAATACTCCAATCCATTTGGAATCTGTTCAATCCGATACCGAGTTTGAGGTGAAGAAATCTAAAGGTAAACTTGTAGGAAATAAGTACTTTGATTAATATACTAATGTCACTTATCTTTTTATAGAGGACGGTAAAGATGATCAAGGACAAAGTTGGGCTTGGGGTGAGTTACCCGTCAATTTGACACCTGATCCATCGTCAATCAGCAATAGCAGTGGGCAACCTACCAATAAGGAACACCATAATTCTATGTTAAGCAGCATGTTTTCCTTTATGAAGCAAACTAAACATAGAAGACGTAACAGTAATTCCGACGGTGTTTACCTTACTGATCTTAGTTCCGGAACTATTGATCCGACAATTGCAGCTCAGTATTTTATGGGATCACGACAAAAGAAAGCCTCTGGTAAGTCACACTTAAATTAGTATGTTGTATCATTCTTGAAATATTAATAAGGTACTTATGTAAATTATAAACGGTTATTGTGTATTATATTGTATACTATACTGCACATAGTAATTACTAGTAATTCGATAGGTTTCTTTCGTGCTGTGATACGTTAATAGCTCCGCTATCATGTTATCTAACTTTCCTAAAGAATATTCACAGTGTGTCGCATATTGTATCGTACATCTCCAAACCTGTTCAGTTTTATTCGATGTGTATAAGGCTCACATTTATTATTATTTCCTGACCAGTCACATCTCCAAAGGAATATATCAAAGTACCAGTATTTCTGTACATTAAATTTTTTAAGTTTTAATTGCAGCACTTACTCTGCTGTAGAACTTCTGGTCTTCACGTGGGTACTTCGGTATCCTAGTAAGAACTTTTAATAGAATGATACAATGTTAAAACACAAAACTTGATTTGAATCGCGTTTATATTTTATACTTGACATTTTGTTTACTCGGAGTATCCATAATAATATATATACTTGACATTTAGTAACATAATTCTTAAGAAATAATTTAGTTACTCCGTATGTTTGCGTTTGTTATTTATCGAATTTTCTGCAAACATAATTTTAAATATTGTTGTTTACTTCGTGAAAACAAGATCAAATTACAGATAATTATTATCAACTGCATCATTTTTAATGAAGGATACTCTTTAAGTAATAGAGTGTTAGTGCTTATATAGTAACTCACAATGAAGTCAATGCAGTAATATCTAATTACTTTCATTGTCAAAAATACAGAAAGCAAGAATTGTATTATTATTGAACCCTTAGCATTCGAAGCTATTTAAGAAAGCAGACACATCAGCGTTATCTTCTATTTTTTTATAACATGGACAGCTGTTTTTGCGCTGTCTTGCGTTAGTTCGATCGAGATAAACATGGTGAGATTTTAATTTTGGCATCACGTCGTAATTGAACTAACATTTTTTGGATTTATATTCCACATAATTGTATCTCACCAAGACACGCTGTATATGCAAGGCGGCGGGGCGTAAGAGTAGCCAGCAAACTTAAACCAAATATATACTAATAATAGCACTGTCCAATACCAGCTTTACTTTGTACGAATTATACCTAGAGGCGTGACTCATTCTTCAACTTTCTTTTAGCTGCTGCAGATTACACAGATGTTCATCATGATTTTTTTCGATTTTACAATATTGCATTTTCCGTAAATGTGTGCTCAATATATTCACAATAGATCTTGCCACCACTTTCCCAAAATATGAAATTATCACTTTATAGTTAATTATCAATGAATTAAAACAAAAATTAGAATGACATTGAGGTGTTGGAGGAATTTAGGTGTATATGATATCCTAAGCTTGCTGAAAAGCTATAGCTGGCTATAGCCAATAATTTTTATACCTAACAAGCGTGCAATTACTCTTTACGTCTAGGGTAGCTATAGATTCTAAAACGTATGAGAATATTGACGGTGAGATCTATCGCAATAGTATTGTCGACCATTTATAAACCAATTATATAATGAACTTCAAACAGAATATTGCACGCTACTTTGGAATATTTACGAGAATTCTTCGATAAAAGACTTATTCGTAACGACTTCTTTCCTCCAAGATTTTGTAATTTAGCATTGTTAGACTATTTTGTGTTTTTTATTAAAAAATTCAATTTTTAAAACTCCAGAAATTTACACGATTTAAGAAACAACATTACAAGACAATGCCAACAAATTAAAATTTTTATTTAATTTAGTATTCTTTACACAAACTTGTTTCTTAATTTATTATTGTACGATACCGTAATAAATGTCAATGTTCAGCGTGTCACTTTGAAAAACATTTCATTTATCATTATTAATACCATATTAATACATAGGTAATATTAGTAATAATAATAATTCATGCCTTAGCATCCCCCAACAGCTTGCGCCAATTACAGGGGGCATCGGCTGGCTATGAGTTATTATTATTTAAGCACAGATATGTGTTTACAAATCCAGGACTACTCAGAACCTAAGGGCTAATTGAACGATTATCTTTTATGATTCATTTGTTAGTTGCAATGAATGCATACATTCAGTATTTGTTGAAATAGAAACCTTTGTATTAGCGCAAAGTAAGTCCAGTTAAAGAGAACAGTAGCAACTTTGGATCTGAATTAACATCGTTATGTTTCTCAGTATTTTCTTCACTTCGTGTTAAGTTTAATAGTTTCTCTTGGCTGAATTACTGAGTTGAGTCGCAAATCCATACAAAAATCTATATCTTATTTTTTGATATAGTTCTCAAATATACAATTATACAGTGTCCCCGGATGGAGTTGACAAAAGGAAAAAAATCTTTATTATTGATTTTACCGCAAAAAGTCATTCTTTAGAAAAAGTTCTGCTTGTTGAGTAGATAAGTTAACCATCGAAAAATTTCAGATTAAATATACAGAATGTCTACAAATTAAGATAACATGAAAATACTTCAACAGAAGAGTGTCATTTATTGCATATTTTATGGTTTAAGTACAAAACGTCAATTAATCAAAGTCAATAAAAATTACTCTACAAGGCCACCTCCAACTTCCACACATACCTCCGCCCTTTTGATAAATTTACCATAAACTTTGCACATGGTTTGTGGTACATTTATCTTATTTACTACATCCTGTATTGGTGCTTTTAGTATTCCCCGATCATGCGGCAGCGCATTTGCGTAAACTTTTTGCTTTAAAATACCCCACAAAAAAAAACAAGAGGTGTCAGAATAGATGATTTAGCACGAAAATTTATTGGTCCAAATCTTCCCATCCATCTTTCTCCGAACTGATCGGGCAACCATTGCCGGACCAAAAGCGTCGCATGAGCAGGGCATCCGTCTTACCATGTTAGGCCGCATTTCCAGCGATTTCTAAAAAACGTACATAAACATGTTGATTCAAAATCTCTTCCATAAAATACGGTCCAACGATTCGATGGTAAAAATTCCGCACCAAACATTTACTCTTTTATAACGTTGCCTTCGTTTTTGAATGGCGTAGTTTGGATTATGAAAATCCCAATAGGAACTGTTTTGTGATAAAACGTGACCATTTGAATGAATTTTTCATGAAACATATCTATAGCGTATCGATAAGTTGCGCTTCCAATTCCATAACATTTAATCAAATAAATACTTTCTTTGATAGTTAACATCTTGCAAGTCCAACGAAACATAACTGACAATTCTACAATTGACGACGTTTAACAGTTCAATATTATTAGACAATACAACAACCTTTGATCGCAAAGATTAATTATGGTTATCTACATTAATTTCCAAATAACACGTTCTCTCAATTTAACTTACCAAGATACAATCATAATAGTCAAACTTTAGACTTAAAATTTGTATTTTAACTAATTTTATGTTGTTAAAGAACTTTTTCTATTAACAGTAAACTCTAAAATGCAATAAATGATACTTTTCTGTTGAAGCATTTTCATGTTATCTTAATTTGTGGACATTCTGTATATTTAATTTAAAATTTTTCGATGGTTAACTTATCTGCTCAACAAGCAGAACTTTTCCTAAAGAATAACTTTTTGTCGTAAAATCAATAATAAAAATTTTTTTCCTCTTGTCAACTCCATCGGGGGACACACTGTATATTGTCTTTCAGAATTGGTCACTGTTCTTTACAATATGGACACCTTCGCCATGTATTTCACATAATTTCTTATGAGATTTTGTATAAAGTTGTTGTTTCCAAATCAATAAAATTGACTTTTTTTCCTACATAATAACTACATAATTATTAATTTTTATATACATTCTCTTCAATGAAATAAAATACAGCTACATTATTATTATTATCGATGAAAAGGTCTATTGCAACAAGTTCCTTTATATATGATAAACTTACTTTCTATGTATTACTAATTTGTACGTTAATGTTTGGACGGAATAAAATAATAAGTAAGGGTTGATAAAGCTATATTTCAGTGATCATATACCTATACATACATTAGCTTGAACTCCCGATATATGTGAGGAATATTAGTCCAAAACTTTCTCAGTCTTCGGTCAATTCCTCAACTGTAGGCGAAAAATGTGAATGTTTCGTGTTTATGTGTGACTCATTTAAATATATTTTTACTATTCTCTATTAAAAACTACTAAGATATTTATGCATGCGGAATTCAGTTTATCTGAATATGTTTATGATATACAAACTAGCGGGAGTTAAATATAAGCACTAAAAAATAAAAAACGTTTCTTATTTACATTGCCATTTAATCTGTTATGATTGAACAAATTTATAAATTACTAACCAATTAGCCAATAATTATGGCAATTATATAATAAATACACAACAGTTTGTCACTATAACGCGATATTTAGATGCCGATATGGATTGTGAATCAGGAAATGGACCATCGCTTACTCAAAGCCCAAACAGTGCCGAAGGTTCGAAGTCCATCGACTCAGATTTTGATGATCATAAGATGTAAGTATTTCTGTTTATTTCTTTTTTGCGAAGTATAATAATTACTAGAATGTAGTTTTTTGCCATATCTATTCTATTTCTAGTCCCATGAAAATTGCGTGTCTTCCGGAATGACATTATACAGGGTGTCTCAGAAATAATAGGCAAAAAATTAATATGTAATAGCTGTAATAATTTACGATCGAATAATCCTAATGGTTATGTGGGCTATATGTCACCATTAACGAGAAAAAAAATTGTTTTGTAAACGTCGTGGGCTAGCGCCAGCCCTGCACTCTACACAACTGTCTCGAACGCGCGATATCTATCTATACCGTCAGCTGTGCACCGCTCGCAGTTGTTAGTTACGTTTAGATCGGTCAGTTTGTTTCATTTTCGCATAAACAATGTAAGACTTAATTAGACAAATCTAAACAAAACTACTTATGGTCATTTTATTAAAAATTAGCTGACGGTCGTACGAAAACAAAAGATAGGTTCTTTATTATTATTCAACAAATCTTATGTCCCTTTAAACAACGAAATGATATCATTGCGAGTTTCTGCTGATTTATCGTATCTTTGAGCGACGCACTTGTTCAAGGAACTAATGAATGAATTCCTATGTAGCAATCGAATTAGAATAACGCTACTATTGTTGCCTATTATTAATACATACATACATACATATTTGTCACGTTGCGCTATGGAGATTCTTGCATCAGATCCGTAGTAGATAATTTGACGGGCCAAAATTTTTCTTTTTTTAATTTCTTTATAAAAAAAATCGGTTTCGGTGGAATCCTGCTCTATACGCCTTGTAGTTGCTACCCTAAATTTATTACTCTTTATTTCTGAAACACCCTGTATAATTCCTACAGCTAAGATATACTGTATGAGCTTCACGGCAATTGTCAACAACTACAATACGATTAATTCGCACACTTATGTTGCAAGTAGATTATCGAGCGTTAATGTCTTCCTAGTAGTGATGGCACGAAATGAGAGTAAACTACCTACCCTTTTTTGCCTAGTTTTTCCTGTGATATAAATCAAGATTCGGAACGCATTCCAAATTTTATTTCTAGACTACATCATCTATAACTCGACTACCATTTATGTAATTAAGACCTTGTTTATTATAGATTTATTATTCACGTTATGTAATACTTATTGTTAATCTTGATGGGCCTTCATACATAGATAAATGAATCCTTATATAGGTCAAGTGTAATCTCGAGTGCAACTCAATTTGAGAGTACAATATGTATATTTATCCAGATACCATAGCAGTACTTGTACAATTGATATAGGATAAGTTAAAAAACAAATGATACATAATATTGGCATTAACTAAATTAGAAATATAAAATAAATAAATAATCTTCCCTTAAATAGCTACACTAAATCTTGATTACAAAAAATAGAAAATTTGCATAATTATAAAGTAAGTCACGGCATTTCGCGGAAGTACTCATCCAGAGAGCAAAAACACTTATCTATCAGTTAGTTTTTCAGTTCTCGCATAAAACGGTTACTGTTATTAACATTTCTACACGGTAGATTTGTTATACAATTTAATGCCAAATATTTGTTAACTATAGAAATGTATAGCCACTTTTAAAATGAACGCGTCCCTAATATTATAGAAATGTTTCTAAACTACTCTCTTTGTATCAGTTAAATTAAACATTGCTTTGCATAAATAAATATAATGTAGTTTTCGGTCAAAAGGGAACATATTAAAATTGTCGATATTATAAGTTTGGTCGTCTTGTTTCTAGCATGAACAGTTATTTTCAAGATGTTGCTCTTTCAATGTGCGGATGGACTCCAGAACCAACAGAAGAAACGTTCATCAAGAATATTGTACAATTTAGTGATCTCTGCAATAACCCAGCTCTATTAGACTCGCCGAAACTAGTCGTTCGATTGCGTAACAAGTATTACCCGTGGAAAATTGCATCGCCGCTTATTGCTGGTGTAGTCATATACCAAAGACCATTACCACAGGTAGTGTTTCACTGCACACAATATTAGATCTTGTTAGAGTAGATGTGATACTAGCATTCGCTACTATACATATATTACAATAAATGTTGGTTTTGTAGACCACAGTGGATCAACTTTGTACCATGCACATGCCTCAACAAGCTACTCAGCAAGAAAAGGAAAACAAGACGCAAGAAAGTAGTTATTCCTGGTTTGGATGGAGAAGACAGAAGACATCGTCAAGAGAAGCAACTCCAATTCTTGATAATTCTGGAGCAGAGTCAAAAGATAAGAGTACTATTGCGACGATTGATACAAACTCCAGTATCAAAGTTGATATTGACACTTCAGATATTTCTCCCAGTTCAATTAGTGATGCTGGTAAGGAAGTCGACGAGAAACCGTTTTCAACCGCAAATACAGAAAAATGTCGAAAAACTTTGAGGTTAACATCTGATCAAATCGTATGTCGGCAATTAATTTTACCTTAAAATAATAATAAATTATATATAATTGCAGGCACGATTAAATTTGCGCGATGGTATGAATGAAATAGAATTCAGCGTTACAACTGCCTACCAAGGTACTACACGCTGTAAGTGTCATCTTTATAAATGGAAGTGGGACGATAAATTAGTCATTTCAGATATAGATGGAACAATTACGAAGTAAGATAACTTTCTTATAAATGTATAAAATCATTATAAAAGAAATATACAATTCACGATTTTTTTTATTAGATCCGATGTGTTAGGACAAATTCTTCCAATTGTTGGTAGAGATTGGGCTCAATCGGGTGTAGCTCAATTATTTAACAAGATAAAAGATAATGGTTACAAACTTCTCTACTTGAGCGCTAGGGCGATCGGACAAGCTAGATTAACTAGAGACTACTTAAGATCCATCAAACAAGGTGATATGACGATGCCAGATGGGCCACTTTTGTTAAACCCAACTTCTTTAATTAGTGCTTTTCATAGGTAAGCATATTTTTGTTGTTTTTTTACTGATTAACGTATAGTTTTAATTATATTTGTATATAGGGAGGTGATAGAAAAAAAACCGGAACAATTTAAAATATCATGTTTAAGTGATATTCGAGCGCTATTTCCTTCTGATTCAAACCCATTCTATGCTGGATATGGAAATAGGATAAATGTAAACACCATTTCATACTATAGACAGTTAACTGTTACTGACTAATTCATTGCATTTTTAGGACGTATGGGCTTATACGGCTGTGGGAATTCCTATTGTTCGAATCTTTACAATAAATCCTAAGGGTGAATTAAAACATGAGTTGACTCAAACATTCCAATCGAGGTAAGGATATTAAAATATTTTAAATTGCAGATCGATTTGATAACAATTTAGAACTGTTACATGCGAAAGTATGCTAGTCGGGTAGTGTATAAGTATTTGTTTCTCTTTAGTTTTTTAGTTAATTAAGTTAGTGCATTTCATTTTTGCAGTTACACTGGTCAATCCTTGGTCGTCAATGATGTATTTCCTCGTATAACCCATGAAATTTCAATAAACGTTGAATGCGTAGATAATAATTGCAATGAATCGTCTGATTCATAATGCAGAGTTCACAGTGTTTTAAAAATCTTAAGATAAATAGTGATTTGCAACTATATGGTTTCTATTTTGCGTTTTTCTGTCTGATTAAATAATTTTAAACATCTTTGAAGAATATTTACAAAACTGCTAAATGTATTATCAGGTATTGTCATCTAACATTATAGTGCTACTTCTTTGACTGGTAGACGATTATTTAAGGATAAATAGTTGAAGTTAAATCAGAATTTGCAACGACCGATAACATTGCAATAACTACAATTAAAATTCACGGAATCTAAATTATTAATTTTGATAATGCTGAATGTTTACGGATAAAATATTATTTTGACAATAACATCAGAAAACTATAAGTAAAAGTAAGTTTCTTGTGAACTCTGTATTTTTTACGGTCATTCGATTTTTATTTTGTTGAATAGCAATGAATGTATAGCATTTCTAGTATTAATTTCTGTTATATACGTAGTAACAGTTGCATTTGGAGAATTTCATTTTTACATCATTGTAAATAACATGATAATAACCAGATGGTTTGTGCTATTATAGAATATAATGGTTCATTACAGTGGTAATACTATCGCCAAGATGGTTATTACTATCTACAAACAAAATTTTATTTTCTAAATTACATACTAC